>JAOTRR010000036.1:8015136-8030950 GCA_028570945.1 Gogo arcuatus
GAGTACATGTGACAAAAATAAAGGCTTCGGCCTTGGTTCTTCTTCTTCTATTTCCTCCATAAGTGCACTATATTGGGTATAAAAAAAGGTCTTTTAGTGCACTATATGTTGAACATACAATCATTTGGGCTTCAGAACAGTACAGGACAACGATAGAGAAGTGTGAAGATTGCTCTGGATGCCATTTTGTGTCTCCAATATGTTCTTGAACATTTTAAGTGTTACTAATTATTGTGATTGTAATTATTAAAATGCTCAAGAGGCATTAAAGTTGGATTCCACATGGTTTAATACTCCCTAGATTAGTGGGTTTGATAGGACAGGGAATACAGTACACGCTTTATAATGCAAATCTAATACTTCTATTTGTATTTAATATATTTGTATTTAATAGCGAGTTATTTTGGCCTAGTTCACGGCACGGCCGCTAGGGGGAGACGTCCACTAATAAATTTAAACCAGTACAACATTATCACACAATCTGCAGCTCTAAAGACAAGAAAGACAAGTACAGATATAAATATAACTGACTGTTCAAATACACTTGAAATTACAATCATTTTTGAGATTTTAATGAAATTAAAATGAAATGAATGTTTATGTATCTACCACGAGCACAGCTAGCCTATCTCAGTAAAATGAGGTCATAAACTTTATCATAATATTTCTATTTATTTCTCTAATTATTTGTGTACTTACTTACATACTTACTTACTTACTTAACGTTACTTATTTATTAGTTGATTGCCACAATGTATGGAGCCTATCAACACCTCCTAAAATAAACCCTGAACTCCAAGTTGTGAAAAATGTTGATGTGCTGCTCATTATTTTGACATAATATCTCATTATTTTGATGTAATATCTCCTTATTTCAGGATACTTTGTCCTTATTTCAGCTTAATAACTCATTATTTTGACATTCATTCAGTATCTAGTTATTTTGACTTAACACTACACAATCTATCAGTAAGACTTATCATCAGATATTGCATTATAATTCATATTCTGTATTTTTTTAATTAATTATTTATTTATTTATTTATTTATTACCACGACTTGCGGTTCAGGGTTTCCATATTCTCTGAACACAGCTATTAAGGGATCTTTCAGTGATGAAGATTTGTTTAATATCTGTGCAAGTCTTTGCATGTAACTTACACTTACGTGTGTGTGTGTGTGTGTGTGTGTGTGTGTGTGTGTGCATGTGTGTGATGTTTTTATATCTTGGTGGGGACCAAATACCAAATATACCCAAAAGCATAAGAATATCTGACAGGTCTGACCTTGTGAAGACATTTGGCAAGTCCCCATTTTTTCTTTCTTTCTTTCTTTCTTTTCTTTTTTTTTAACAGCAGTTTTTGTTTAAAAATAAACTAAATGAGAGCCCAAAGGTTTTTTTGGTAACTGAGGTTAAGGTTAGGGTTAGATTTAGGCGCAGGCATAATATTAATTAGCTACTTTAATTATTGTGTCAGTGGAAAGTCCTCACAAGGAAAGTGAGACAAATGTACGTGTGTGTGTGTGTGTGTGTGTGTGTGCATTCACATGTGTGTGCGTGTGTGTGTAAAACCCCAGCCTTCATTCCTGAGCTCCTCTGATGGATGAGCTCCATCCCCATCAAAGGAGTGCGCAGAAGTTTCCAGCAGTGTAAATTCCTCCCAGCAGCTCTCATGATGAGGATAGTGTCGTAAGAGTTTTTTTTACACACTCAATATCACCGCCCCCCCCCGTTAAGTAGCAGACCGAGGACAGACCCTGGCCCATTTGGAGAGCGGACCTTCATCCTCCTCCTCTTCCTCCTCCTCCTCCTCCGGCTCCATCACTTCAGCAGTCTGGGAGCAATCAGGTCCAAAGTAAACCAGGACAGACGGGATACCAGACCTCTTCACTCTCTTCCTCCTCTATTTGTGTGATATATCAGTCATTTCTTTTGGACACTGTCTGGAATTGAACGGTGAGTTCAAATTATGATGCTGATGCTCTTCTTTGGTATTATTATTATTAAGATTTTTTTTCATTTAAAAATATAACATCTAATTAAGCCCAAAAATAACAAAATATTCTGTGAATTACTCACTGAAGTCTTTTTTTCTTGTAAGAAGAGTTTAGCAGAGGGAATCACACCTGATTCCTGATATTACATTTATTTATGCTGTTGTGTAAAATAATAAAAAATTGCAATACGGTTGAAATAAAAAGTGCAATTTGTTTTGATTTATGATATTTTAAGATTTTTGTGAATGGAGAGCTCTGAGAGTTCATATTAAAAACCATAGTGACTCTTTATTAATTATTTATTTAATAATCATTAAACATTCTTGTGTGTTAAATAACTGGGTATAATTGCTATGAAATCTTTTTTAGACATTTCACATTTTTCTTGAATATTTTATTAGGTTCTTGTGATGCATGCACAGGGTTAATGGAAGGCTAAGATCTTAATAATGATGTGCAACATTTATTCCTGTTGATCCGGTAAATTTGCTATTAATTTCTAATGAGAGTCTGTGTGCACTTTGCAGAGTCAACTAAAGATTAATAAGAGTTAAAGTGGGCTTTAGAGCATGAATGGGTCGGTGCCGTGCTCAGCAGGAGGCGCTCTGTATCCGTATCTCGGTTTTTCTTGCCTGGCTTATTGTGGAGGCTTAGTGAAGTCGCACCTTAATGTAATAATAAGGAATTTCCAGTTCATGTTGTAATGCAAAGATACTGTTCCAAGAGAAGTCAGATGCTTTATAGCTTGTATTTTATGCCTTATGGCTACACTTTTTAAAAAAAAAAATTTTTCTGAACACTTTTTTAGGGCACACTAGATAGTTTTTGAATAATTGGTGTGTAAAAAAAATCTTTGGAAAAGAAATGTACCCATCTAAGTACATAACTAACATCACACACTAAGTTCTAGTTTAAATCTAAAGACTAATGTTTGAGAGAATATTAGTAGCGCAGTCTTGTACCTTGTACTACCTCCATAGAGTTTAAAATGCAATATTTCATTTCATTTTATTATGTTGTTCAGTAAATTTTAGTATCAATTTATAGTATTGTTGCAGAATTGCCGTTATTTTATTGTAGTTTCTTTTTTGCTATTTACTGTAAATGGTTTATTACTTTATTGAAATTGTTCTATGTAAAGCCCCGAGACTTTCGACTCAAAATGAAAATGTGCCTCATAAATAAAGATTATTAGATATAATTTTACTCCATGGAATATGAAGAATTAAAGAATTATCGTACAAAACGGAGGTCTTTCCTCCCTGCATCTCAAAATGTCATTCTCTCTATGTCCTTGGCAACTTTGTTAAATATGTGATTATTATGACAGAATGATAATGAAATTGTAGTAAGTAAATGTATCAGTTGATGTAGAAAAATAAGTGTGTGTGAGTTTGGATTGTGGGATGCAGAGTGTAAGAGTGTGTTTGTTTCTTAGGTCCATTCATGCTCTGCTGAAAGAGAAACGAAGTGAAAATGAAGAGAAGGCTGTGTTTGGCATCGTCTGCCTTCATGGCAGTGGCAATAGTGTCGTGTGTGAGGGCGCAGAGTGAAGGTAAAGACAGCTGAGTCACTAAACAGTTCCTTTCTCTCACTTTCTCTCACAGTCTCTCCTCTTTAACACTTATCTCTCTGAAATATCCTTTGTGCTCTCTCTCTCTCTCTCTCTCTCTCCTTCTTACTCATCATGCTCTCTTTTCCTCTCTTCTATAACACTCCTCTGTCTGTGATATATGATCTCTCTTTCCCTCTCTTAATCTGTCTTTCTCTCCTGTCCAATGTGCCTGTTTCTGACATGTCTGTGGTCACTCTCTCTCTCTCTCTCTCTCTCTCTCTCTCTCTCTCTCTCTCTCCTCTTTGTTTTTTCTTTTCTCTACCCATTTCTTTCTCTTTCTTTCTTTCTTTCTTTTTCTTTCTTTCTTTCTCCTTTGTAACTCTAGCGATGATCTCCCCCCTCAATAAAATATATTTTATTTCATGGGTTTTTTTAAATATGTGCCATACCCCCCCCCCCCACACACACTTAAAAAATCTCCATCTGAGCATGCAATCAACATGTGGACCATTTGTTTGGTTTTCCATTGCTCCCCTGTTTCATCCATCTGGGTTTAACTGAGCGCGATTGGTTTCTATTATCAAAGTCCTGATTTGAAGCGCTTCATAGTCCTACTCAAAAGTAAAAGAAATCCTTGGAACTAAAGCAGCGATCCAAGCCGTAGTTGAGGGGCAGATTAAGTCTGCGTGTTGTATTGATTTGCAGCCCTGTGTGGGCTAACACTGGTCTTAATCTGTGCCCAGGAAATGGGTTACACACCTTGGACTGCTTTCAATTACATTATCTTTCTAGTTAAGCAAGTTAAAACAGGCTGTTAATTTCAACTAAATTGAGTGGTTTTTATTTTACTTTCCATAATGTTAGTTACTGGGAACTGGGATGTGGGGGGATGGGGGATTTACTGAATTCTACACCGGTTCTGTTAAAATATTTGACTTTGTATGTGACTGCATATGAGTTACAAATTGCTTTAAATTAAACTGCAATCAAACATCACCAAGTGGAATCACATCAAAGGAAATGTTAGTCTTATAACTGATTTAGTGCTAGTATAAATTTTATAATCCAATAGTTAGAATGCTCAGGATTGGCCTTTGGTTAAAAAAAAAAAAAGCAGTGACGGATCAGATCAGACAACATGCTGATGTGGTGTACGTTTGTTGAAATACAACTCATACATTGTTTGGTTGTTCCCTTTTTATTAATGTTGAGAATGATAATTGCAAGATCAGGGTCAAGATCCTGGACATTTTCCCTCAAGTTCCAACATATCAACATGAACTGCTAGTGAAATGAATGTTCTTCCAGGCTGCTGATCCAAGAACACAGCTGAGCATCAAGAAAAATGTAACCTTCTATGAACGAGAAACTATCTAGTTCATTTCAAAGTTATATTCATCTTAAATAAATCAAGGTTATAAAATACAAAATACAAACTGCACAAATAGCAGCCGACGATCTCCATAACCAGCAGAAGAAAGCCACATTCTCATTAAAAGCCCATCTAACTCAGGGTAGGTTATCCATGTGGTGAAACACTTTCAGAGTCATCCAAAAGGCAGAAAATCAGTGACTGAACTTCATCATTGGCAAACATAAAAGTACAAAGTGTGCCATTACTGGTGTTCAGCGGAAGGCCTAATGGAACTTTTTTTTACTGTTTTCAACTTGATATCCATCCTGAGGCCAAATCTCCAGATTTTATGGAGCAAAAAGACAAAAATTTGAGTTTCTTTCCAAAACAACTCAGTTTATTTTAAATAGGTCTGCTCATATTTTTCACTTTTGGAGTTTCTCAAATAAAGAGAAAAAGGTCTCTCTTAATAAGAAATAACATCAGATGTCAACATGTCAGTTACTATGTGCTTTACCTTCTGTTTAAGTTCCATATGCTAGAAAGAATTATTTTTTTTTTATTATAGATGATGGCGATGATTAGCAGAAGATTCAGATGATGATACAATGAGAAGGCCTTATTAAAGGTCACGATTGTAATCTCTCTTAATAGAGGGGCAAAAACATATCTGCATGATTGATGCCGACAAGACAAATAGAAAAAAGATGAGATACATGTTAGTCTCTAACTGCACAGTATATCTAGGAGGACCAACATGTTAGATCTACCTAGTAAACTGAAACTCAGTTTATATATAATGAAAAAGAAATACTTACTAATTCAGTGTTATTCTGAAATGATTGTAAAAAGTGTCAGTACCATAGAGAAGCACAAGTGAATGAGATGCTAAAATTGTCCATTATATATTTTGACAGTCCTATATTACGTATACTATGTACAGATGGGCAACATATTAAAGAACAAAACAACATTAAGTGTTTTAGTAAAATGTTGGGCCACCACAAGGCACCAGAACAGCTTCAATGTGCCTTGACACAGATGCTTTAAGTGTCTAGAAGGGAACTAGAGTGGTGAACACCATTCTTCCAAAAGATATTCCCTCACTTGGTGTTTTGATCATGGTGGTGGAAAGCACTGGTGGAAAACACATTGCTCCAGAATCTCCCATAGATGTTCAATTGGTTTTAGATCTGAGGACTGTGAAGGCCATAGAATATGAGTTACATCATGTGCTGTGCATGGGGGTGGAGTCATCCTGGAAGAGACCACTCCCATCAGGATTGAAATGTTTCATCAGATGATAAAGTTGATCAGTCAGAAGAACTTTGTATTGATTTGCAGTGACGTTTCCATCAAAAGGAACAACTGGATCTAAACCATGCTAGCAAAATCAATGCCCTTAAAGCATCAGCACTTCTTGTGTTTCTCCACTCATTTATTTCGATCTTTTCTTTAAGTTGTTACCCGTCTGTAAATATATCGGTATATTAAATATTATAAAATAATAAGCTGCGCAGTACATGTGGCGTGCCACAGGGAAGTGCGACTGTGTTAATGACCAGCAAAATGTTAGGGTTGGGTCGGGCCCAAATGGGACCAGAAATGGAAGCCATCATCAAAGTTGAATTGGTCAACCAGGTTGGTGGATCTTATTTTTAACTTCCCTACCCTGGTCAAGCTTTGGCTCTGGTCACTGCCTGATCAGAGCCATTGCTTCACAAAATATTTTATTGGGATATCCTTAACATACACACATTTCATACTCTTTTTCAACTGCCAAATGCACCTCATAGAGAACACCTGCATCACATCACACAGTCAAGGATATCACTTTAAAATATTTCAAAATATATTCTCTCAATGTAGTTCGTCATGTACATGGAAGTTCCAAGTTGTAGCATACAACTTTTCATGTACATGTGCATTGGGCAGATGTGCCATCAGTCTGCCCAATGTGACCAACACAGTGTTTCTTTTTGTTGTTTGTTTGTTTGTATGTTTCACTTGTCCTATTTCAGTTTTCTGCAAATCACCTCATGTACATCAACATTTAAGTTAATGTCAAAAAGAATGTATACAAGTGTCACCACTGACACTGTGTGAATTCTTTTAAGAGGTTTGCAATGGATTGTCATTCTAGTCAAGTCTGTATGCAGTGTAGAGTGAGATGTGTTTTTAAGATATGCACTGTGATATGACATTGTTCCATTGTACAATCAATATTCAAAATATATATCTTTGGAGAAAGTTCTGCAGCAGTTCACCACAGTGAGTCCAGCTGTGTTGGACTGGCTGCTGTGACTGCATGTGAAATATCTGGCACTCTACCGGTCTCTGTGGATCACTTGTTTTTTTGCTGTGTGTTTTTGCTTGAGTAGTCTGCAGCCCTTCGGCCAGACTGCTCAAACAGATGTCATTTTAATCTAAAATGGCGTTACCTCTTGTTTTTTTTTTGTTGTTGTTTATTTTTCATGTGTTGCCGTCATTCCTCCTTCCCCAACAATGAACGTGCTAACTTCAGACATGAAGTGTTGATCGTTGGGGTCCCGTCCGTGCACTTGCTACGTGTTCCTTTAAATTGTACAATTAAAAAAGAAATCACTTTTGGCATTGACTTGATCTACTTCCTTTTTTTGCAGTGATGCCTCCATCGGATTTGAGATTTAAAATTTTAAATGAGCACACAGTAGAAATGACATGGAAATTGCCCCAGTCAAGAATAGAGGGCTTCAGAATACAAGTGTCATCAGGTACAGGTGGGTAGTCTCAATTTATGAGCCTATATATCTTTCATTACTCAGCTTTTACAGTTTTATGTTGAGTATGCCCCTCACTCAACTATTATGGGCTCATTACACTTTGCTTCCTTTTGAACTCTTAGAATTTATAACCTGTCAGAAAATGCAGATCATTAATAAATAAGTGGTAACAGTGATAACAAAAATTTCTATGCTAGTGACTGTTCAAATCCCCAAACTGCTAGAGAGCCAATGTTGGGTATTTAAACAAAACCCTAACACTTACACAAAACGTAAACAAAACCCTAACAATTAGCACAACCTTTTATATGTTTATGTTATTTGTTCTGTCTTTCCTCACTGTAGATGAGCCTGTGAAAGAGTTTACACTCCCTGCCTCTGCACAAAAGACCTCCATCAGAGACTTAACCACTGACGTAGATTATGAAGTAACAATATCTTCATATTTTGGATCACAAGAGAGTATACCGCTCTCTGGTCAGATAACAAGTAAGTCATGTGCTGATTAATCATGATGTGTTGGGTTCTTTATGTTGCTTTAGAGGATTAATATATTTTTTGTCCTGTAGTTCAATCAAGTGGGTTTGAAGGAGGTCCCAGAAGACCACAGGTTTCAGATTCACTCAGTAAGTAAACCTCACGCCCTGTTTCTTGCTCATTCAGTATCTCTCATCCCCTAGTGTGCTCATTATATTTTTTTTCATAAATGCCCCATTGTGTTTTACTTTATGAGTCCAGACAACATTTAGCTTGTTACTCCAGCATGAAAAAGTGAGGCAGTTATTGTGTGAGTCAGTGGGCGCCTATTCCTGTGCAGCTGTACGTGGCCCCTCGTGCCCAACCTGATTAAAACAAGGCCCTAAAAATGCTGAGAGAAGTGGAAATCATTACAGCGGTTCACTTTACAAGAGCCTCATGGTCTCCTCCACCTTCAGCAGAAGGCTAATGACTTTTTTTTTGCCTTAAGCACGGGTGGAGGAGTTCCCACGCCAGCCGATTCAGCAGCTTAGTGTAGCTCGGAAGCACACTGATTAAATGCTGGGGGGGATCTTCCACATATGTCTGATACTTTTAGATGGAATAGTTGCAAGTGAATTCAATGAAGTTCAGGGATAATTACTGTTTTATTTAATTAATGCACTGCATGGAAGTGATATATGCACATTTCTATTCTGAGTGCGGATTGTAATACAAAGATGCAATGGATTTCCTTTAGTAGCCACACAATCAGGCATGCATTGTAGGCCTGAAATGCCATCTGACACCATTATTTGATCATCATTAGCTGAAGTAAATAATGGCAGATGTGGTACCTTTTATAGTGACACCTTTTAAACAACCTTATCCAATTATTATATTTAAATATAGTCAGTATTAGATCAGTATTAGGTTTCATCCAATATTCCCCAAATAACATGACAGAAATGTATCCCGTTTATAAAGCCAGTGTGAGTTTGTAGAGTATCTTCTGTTTGATCCTATAAACATCTCCCTTGTCTTTTTCCACCAGAATGCTCAGCCAGTGTAGTTGCAGATCTGGTCTTCCTGGTGGATGGTTCCTGGGGTGTTGGGCAGGAGAATTTCAAGCATGTCCGCAGCTTCGTGTCAGCCGTAGCTGGAGCTTTTGACATCGGAGAGGACAAGAGCAGAGTGGCCGTGGTTCAGTATAGCACGGATGCAAGGACTGAGTTCACTCTAAACCAGTACCTGAGACGCCCTGAGCTGCTCCGCGCCATCAACAACCTGCCCTACAAAGGGGGAGACATCATGACAGGTGTTTAGGACACACACACAGCACAACACATACTCATAGTTACAGTATGCATGTGAGTTTAACTGACAGTCTGAATAGCTGTTCTTGAACTTGAAGGTTGAGTCAGTCAGCTAGAAATGAAAAATAACATGTTGATCTCTGGTTTATAAACTCACCTGGAATTTGAGAACTTCTTGTTAATGTAGAACAAAAATGTTGTCTTTATCAAATGAGTGTAGGTAATTTCTCACTAAATTGTTGACCTAGTGTAGTAGTAAGTCAGAACAACTGGACTTCTTGATTAGGCTTACAGATGTTGCACTATTCATCCAAGAGGCCTTATCAGTTTTTCAACACATCGAATCTAAATTTCCTCCTCTTCCTCCATCATTTTCTTCTATTTTTAAAAAAAAATTAAGATTAATGCTTTCAAGTTGTCTGAGTTCCCAGTTGTCTTTAGTCCAGGGTAGGGATGTAATCAAATGCAAATAAATTATTTGGACTCAACACATAATAGAGATATGAAATGGGTGCATAATAGAGATATGAAATAGGTGGTGCACTATTTGTTTTTTTTTTAACTTGAAAGAAAGGACACTGGGAGCCCATGGGATGGAAAACAAATGGTGGAATGAGTAGGAAGTTTTTACTTTCATGTGATGTAGGTGTGAGCATGAAGGACTGTGTTGGGAAACAGAACCAACTAACTTCAAAAATATATGACATTAGAAAATATCAGTGAGTGAGTGGAATTAAAAATAACATTCCTAAACACCTCAGATTAGTTGAGACCAATTATGAAATCCAGAAATATAAGAGCCACAACATGCTGACAGTGCTGGCATTTCTACCTCTGTGTATTCTCCAGTGTTTCTATGGAGGTAGGATTCATAAAAACGTTTAGACCACACCAATTTGGATTTAAATCCAGATACAGATATGAATATTTGGAGCACTAAACAGATTATAGATACAGCTACAGCTAGGATCATTGTGTTACACCCCTAGCCCAGGGATATCCAATCTTATCTTCATTCCAACCAAGTCAGAGCCACACCTGAGTCTTCTTTCTACTTCCTTGAAATGAAAACCTTCTAGCCAAAACTTGTGGATGTGATGAAACTCTGCTGCTATAGAAGCATCTCTCCTTCCTTTGTATGAGAGAGAAGCAATCGGTTCGACATGAAACAGAGGGATTTAGGCTAAGTAGTCATTAATGTATATTGTAAAACTGAAGTAAAAATAGTTAGTTTGTGGATTGGTCACTTTTGGCATCACTTTTGATCTACCTATGAATTGTCACTGGTCACATTTGATCTCTCTCTCTCTCTCTCTCTCTCTCTCTCTATATATATATATATATATAAGAACTTCTTGCAAGGTGAATGCTTAATTTTATTTTATTTGCTGGCATTGTACAGGTGATGCCTTGGACTACCTGCTGAAAAATATTTTCACGGAAAATGCCGGTGCCAGAGAAGGATTCCCCAGAGTTGCTGTGGTCATCACAAGTGGACAATCGCAAGACTCTGTTGAGGACTATGCTAAAAAACTGAGAAACAACGGCGTTGAGATTTTCACTCTGGGTATGTTGGAGTGTGAAGCTGTCTCTCAAACATGAAATGCTTTTTTTTTTTTGGAGTAATGTTTCAGAGCTGGGGCAGAGGGATTGCTGCCCTTTCCATATTCAAACTTCACTCAATCTGCAGTGAATGTTGAAAAAAAAGCCCCTCAAGGAGTCAAAGTCTAATCAGATGGGTTTTGCAGACACTGACTTTGGCACTGTCATAGTTTCCTGCTCATGGAGGAAAAATAAGCTGCTTTTAAATGTTTTCCACTGATCTGACCTCCAACTCCTTAAAAGGCTCACGGTTAATCCAGCTGGATTGTTTTAAAAGTGGGGACCCGATAAGTGGCTGCTGCTTTTCACATGTTTATAGTGAATAACTAGTGTGAGGCACTCTTAAAGAATGAGTATCGGATGCTTTTGGTTGTTTTCACATGCAGCTATCAAGTTTATGAGACATTTGGGATTTGCAGGTGTTGACTTTTAAACAGAAATGAGTTAGTCTTTGCCAAGATTTCAGATTAAGTGCAATTCTATAGATGTTAACACATTTTTTTTCTCTGCAAATCAGGCATCAATGAGGCGGATGAAGAAGAGCTGAAACAAATGGCATCCACTCCATATAGCACTCATGTGTATACCGTCTCTAGCTTTGAGCTGATCCAGACCGTGCAGAAGGACCTCATTGCACATGTGTGCTTTGGAGTCGAGGACCAGATGAGCTCATTGGCTAGTGGCGAGGAAGGTAAAAAACATTCACTTTTTTTGGGAGGAAGTGGTCTATAAAATATTAGCATTACAAGTGGTTTCCGTACCAATGTATGGTGAAGCCTGTTCTAGCTAAACATTTCATGCTTCTTATCTAAAGGGCATTTATGATATGTAGCTTAGTGCATGCATGTTATTTACAGACTCCTGAATGGATCCTTGCATTTTGTTGTAGTGGTCGAACCTGCGTCGGACCTGCAGGTCAAGGAGGTGGCATCCAAATCGATGAGGCTGACATGGGGTGCCTCTCTGGGTGAAGTAACCGGCTATAAGATACAGCTAATGCCTCTGATTGAGGGAAGCAAACGACAGGACCTTTACGTCGGTCCCACTCAGACCAGTGTGAACGTGAAGGACCTTTCTCCAGACACTGAGTATGAAATCAGCTTATTCGCCCTGAGAGGACTAATGCCCAGTGAACCAATCACTGCCATTCAGAAGACCGAACCTCTCAAAATATCACTGGGTAAATAGTAATATGCAGTTACAATCAACTTACCGTTAACTAACTACTATGGTCTGTTTAAGTCCAAGTGACCTATTCTAAATTTTTACTAAATAAAGTTTTTAATGGCCTCTTAAAAATGTTATGTTGTTGTATCATCTGAGGGCTGAGCATCTGAGGCTTAGGCACCATCAATATTGTTTATATTGCTAACAACTGAAATGAAAATAAGATATACTGGGTATTGGTCAAGTTGTTCCAACCAAAATGCCATTAATCCACTAACTCAATCATAACATTTTCCTTCTAGAGTGTTCCCTTGGAGTGGATGTTCAGGCTGATGTTGTCCTTCTGGTTGATGGATCATACAGTATAGGGTTGGCCAACTTTGCAAAAGTGAGAGCTTTTCTGGAGTACCTGGTTAACTCCTTTGACATTGGTCCACACAAGGTCCAGATCAGTCTTGTGCAGTACAGCAGGGATCCATACACCGAGTTTTACCTGAACACACACCACAATCTGGATGCAGTGATTAAAGCAGTGAGAAGCTTTCCATACAGAGGAGGTTCCACTAACACTGGCAAAGCCATGACCTACGTGAGGCAGAAGATCTTTGTTTCCAACCGAGGAGCTCGCAACAATGTACCTCGCGTAACAATCCTCATCACGGATGGCAAGTCTTCAGATGCCTTTAAAGATCCAGCCACAAGGCTGAGGAACAGTGATGTGGAGATCTTTGCTGTTGGGGTGAAAGATGCCGTGAGGTCGGAGCTGGAAGCCATTGCAAATCCTCCTGCTGAAACCCATGTGTACACTGTGGAGGATTTCGACGCCTTCGAGAGGATCTCCAAAGAACTGACGCAGTCCATTTGCCTGCGAATTGAGCAAGAACTTCTGAAGATCAAGCAGAGAAGTGAGTAAACTTTATAAAGCTTTTTACTTCACAATGTTTATTGAGCAAATAAAATAATTGAAGTCTGTGGATAAATCCTGTAGGAATATTTTAGTCTGGTGTGGTGGTTTTAGTGTGGTGATTGTAGATGTTCCCCTTGACATCCTTACAAAAAATCCTTGAGGACCCCATCAAAGATGTTAGGCGAGATAGATATCCATCTGGCGTTTGTGGATATGTTAACTATTGCAATCAAAGCCTTTCTATGTAACTCCAGAAACTACATGTGCAAGCTATGTAGTGAAGCACAGGGGTGATTTCAGCTAGTGGAAGTATATCTGTGAAATTTGAACGTTCCACCATGATCCTTACACCCACCAATTATTACATTTTCACAGAACTGACAAACAATAGTATCTTCATTTTTTCAAATAACAATTTATTTTTTCAGATGTTGTATAATTGATATGAATCATCAACATATTATTAATAAGCATTTTCATTTTACAATCCTATGACTTCAGTTATATTTTACTGACCAAAAGTAACATACTGTAAGTATGTGAGTTGACTGCTGAAATTACCCTTGTAATGTAATTTTAAACTCAAATTAACAGCAGCAGAAATAATTTACTCATGTGCTTCCAATTATAATAAGGATTTCAAAATGAGCCTTATTTACCTTTTTAATGTTTTTGATCTGATGAACATGTGGCTCACATATGCAAAGACAAATGGTTGCAATTTATTGCGAAAAATCTTAGCCACAATGTCTGCACTACAAACCCCAAATGTATTTGTACACGCCTGCGTATTGTAAACTTTTGGCACGTTCTATAATTGTTATATAGTAGATAATAATGGAATAAGTTGAGTAAAAGTTAGGTTAGGATGATGAACACAATTGAATGAGCTTTCATTTTATGAATTGTGATCATGTTGCAGGTTTGATATCACCTAAGTCCCTGAGCTTTTCTGAAATAAGCTCCAGAAGTTTCCGGGCCACGTGGACTAGCGATGCTACGGATGTTGAGTCCTACCTAGTCAAGTACAAACCTGCTGCATATCCTGATGCGGATTATATCTCCGTCTCAGTACCAGGAGACACCACCACTGCAATGCTGGTCCACCTCACTCCCCTCACCAAGTATAAGGTCAACGTCTTCGCCCAGTATGACAAAGGAGACAGTTTACCTCTCACTGATTTTGAGACTACGCTGGAGGGTCAGTTCCTTTCTTTTATTTGTCTTTAGATTGACAAGTGACACAGGATTTTAAAAACGGCATCTTTAGAATAGATAGGAGCAACATACTACCTTCCATCTAATTTTGCTATTATTAATATGCTATTCTGGAATATATTCTGGAATCAATTACACCACCAAACAGGTATCAAAATCTAATTCAAAAGTTATTACTATTATTATTATATTAACTAATGCTAAGTTGATGCTAATAATTAAAGAATCCATCGTTCAAAACAGAGCCAAATCCATTTTTAGCCATTTGTGAAATCTGCGCATGAAGCTAAAGCCTATTTGAATTTCCTCTTTACACATTTTTTAATCTTAATTTAAAAATGTTTTAATCATGATAATGCAGTGGTAATATATAAATTCCAATGCTAACACATGTCTGCTTCAATACACAGAGTTACAACACACCATGTGTTATTGTCTGTAACGCAAGAATGATTAGTTGTAAAATATTGATGACTTATAAAGACTCCCTTTTTTGCTGCAGATCGAGGAACTGTACGTAACCTCCATGTTTCTGAGGAGACCACCAACAGTTTCCGTGTGTCATGGGCACCGGCTAAAGGAGCCGTGCTGAGATACAGGTTGACCTATGTTCCAGTCAGAGGTGACAGCGGCATAATGGAGGCCTTTACACAAGGCCCTGAGACCAATATCATCCTCCAACAGCTCCTCCCACTCACCACCTACAGAGTGAGTGTGGCAGCTGAGTACGCATCGGGCACTGGGGAACAACGGCAAATCGATGGCACAACTAAAGCGGGTGAGTTTCAATAATGAAGAGGCACATAGAATGTTCATGATGCATATTTTCCCTCCACTCATTTTATTTTAATAATATTTGACATCCTGCCATTTAGAAATTCCAACCCCACACATGTTATTAAGCTTTCAGGATGGAAAGTGCTAATCTCAGGTGGCAGGGCTTTCCCTGTGGAAATTTGCACAGCGAGACTCAACACACACACACATGTTTCTGTTTCTTTAGTGGGAGGTTATAGGTGATGGAACGTTACCCAGGAGATGACACTGCTTGCTAATGCAACAACCATCTATTAGGGGAGGCTGATGGAAATAAACAAACTGATTTCCATTTGCCAAAGCAGTGGAATTCCAGACACTTGTTATCGTTGCTCAATACGGTTAGCGCCTTTGTATGTTCCAGCTGCTCCTATCTGGGTGCTCTGAAAAATGCTTTGTGCTATGTCTGTTATGGAAGAAGGCAAATCTTATGCAATGGGATTTTCTCCAACTCACATTTCATGATGTGCAAATTTTCTCCAAGCTGTGTATGGGATAAAACTGTCTTCCTTACTGCTTCATTTTGTCATGAATAAACTCAAGTAAAAAAAAAAAAGCAGATTTAGGGAGACATTTCAGAAAGCATTTTAGATGAAGAAGAGGATTTTGCACTGACAAAAAGACAGGAGGCTGAACTGGAGGTAGCAGAGTTGAAGATGTTGA
>JAOTRR010000036.1:8043296-8055558 GCA_028570945.1 Gogo arcuatus
TATAAATAATGAATATAAACCAGTTCTATTGATTTTGATTGATTTTAAATAGACCAGTTACATACTCAGTGAGCTGCCAATAATAGGTGCCTTTATGTTCAGTCATATTTATAGGAATAAAACTCCAAAACCTTCCCCATGCTCTGGTGCCCTCCTAAAGACACACAGGTGGGAATGTAAATAAGAGCCAAAGGAGATAGGAGCAGGGACAGTGACAACATTATTCCAAATTTACTGAATAAAGATCAGCCATTTTTATACACTATTTCACAGAACAGATATTACTATTAATAATACTAGTTGCAACTAATTAACGTTAGCTCAAGTTACGTTAAAATGCGTGGTGTGTCTCCTCTCCTATTACTGGTGTACCTGTACAACTTTATCATCCACATGTCCTAAGGTGGCTATCTGTGCCGGTCTGTTTTTTGTGCAGTGTCACCTTACAAAGCGCCAAGAAACCTGCAGACCTCTGAACCGACCAAAACGAGTTTCCGTGTGACTTGGGACCCAGCACCGGGTAATGTGCGTGGCTACAAAGTCACGTTTCACCCAAGTGATAATGAAGTGAATCTCGGAGAGATGCTTGTGGGACCATATGACAACACAGTTGTCTTAGAGGAGCTCAGGTAGGATGAAAAATGCAGAGAACTGTTTATTTCAAGGCTTATACTCTTCATTTTTGCTAAAGATTGTTGTCCGGGTTTGTCCGCAGAGCAGGAACAAAGTACTCGGTGGCTGTCTTTGGAATGTTTGATGGAGGTCAGAGTTTGCCTTTGGCTGGAGAGGAAAAAACAACACTTATTGACCCACCTGAACCCCCACCCATGGACCCTCCTGGTAAAGCTTCACTATACATAATACTTATACAGTACTAGTGCACACGCTTAGACATACACGCGACAGGATATCACATGTGCACTATGAAAAATCAGAAAGGAGTAAAACACTACTGGTAATGTTGTGGATCATTTCTGAAAGAAGTTCTTCTTATCACTTATTAAAAAAAAGTCATGTTACTGAGAAACCGCAAAGTCTTCTATCTTGAAGATGCTTCTGTGTTAGAAAACCCAAAGTTACAGCTTTAACCCAGCAAAGCTTTGACACGGAAGTGCTAAATATTTAAAAACTGTTTATATGGAACGTTTGTCATACTGAATTAGTCTTTCTAAATTAGCTCTTACTATAGAAATTATAACATATGGGAATGTGTTCATTAATATAAACCTGTGATTTGCCTTTCAGCCAGGATTACTGTCCAAGCCGTGCCGATAGAAAAATAATCCATACCTTCTGTCCTATCAGAATCTTCTTTCAATAGAACTGTGGTACAAATTCATTCATCATATTTCTGTGCACTGATTTTTTTCTGATCCCCTGGAAAATGTTTTTGATCCTTGGCTATTTTCACTTGCCAGAGTTTGATTAGCTATGTGCACTTTAATCATGTATAACAAGATGTCCTTACTTGTGCCACAGCAAACAAACCAAAGGAATGTAGCATCCGTGTCTACACCACCTCTTTCATATTCTGCTGCTTCTGAGAAGTCCTCATGGAAAAGAAGCGCACTGGTTCCAGTTAAGAGCCGCTTTACAGCCAAGAGAGAGAAAAAGAGAGAGTGAGACTTGTGTGGTGTCACCACAGAGCAGTGTGAGGCTAGGAAAATGTTATGCTTATTCAGTGAGAGCTGAGACTACAGCCTGACTCTGGGCAAAAGTTCCTTCTTCAATGGAGCTCAGACACGATGAACCTTTGCCCTGTAGGTTCTGATCTGAAGCCAGAATTCAAGCTACGTCTAGACGAAGGGCTGATTCACATGCTCAATATTGTTACTATTTCACAAATATCAAACAAAGCTGTTTTTCGTTTGACGTTTTTAGTAGATAAATTATCAAAGCAAAAAAAAAAAACATGCATGATGCCATCAGAGCTAGACAGGGAAGGAGACAAGAACCTTTCTTGGTTTAATTCAGGAGAGGAAAATCAGGGAATCCAGACCGTGACAAACCTAATATTTTTTTTTTTTTTCAAAAGTTGAAATGGCTTTTTGGCATGGAATGACATAATTACTTAAACATTTTCTATAGTAAAAAAGCCATTTGATGGAATCTAGCAGAATGCTCAAAGCAGTTTCAGTTATCTCTTGCTTTATGTGCATAATGTCAATGGAAACGTCTCGAGTGCCTCTTTCCTGTTTTCTCTTATTAGTGTTTTTTTTAAAATTTATCTGATCCGCAACACAACTAACCAAGGAACTTGGGGGAAATAAAAGAAACATCTTATATTAAAAAAAAAAATTCAGAATACAAATAACTCAGGCTTATTCAACATTTTGAACTGAACATTGGCCTTTTGTACATAACTGCAACTCTGTTTCCAAATTACAGACAGGCTTCTGGCTTTCCCTTGAATTAGTCATGAATAAATCAATGTGTTCTAACATGTTTTCAATTGCAGAGACAGAGGCAATGTGTGCAGTGCACTAGTCTCTTCGCAGGTGTCTGGAGCTGTGTAAAAAACAAAAACAAAAACAAAAAATAAACAAACAAACAAAAAAAACATATGGTGGAAGAGGAATGTGCCGTAACTCAGGGAGGACTTTGCTCATATATCATTCATCTACAGACCTTCTTCTTATTGAGGAGACAGAGGCAATCATGTCTCACCTTGAAGGCTGGATACCAGAGGAAACTGGATATTGCAGCAAGAACAAAGATGTGGGAGAAAGGGGGGATTATACATTTTTGTGTAAATTGTCCATTGTTTGAAAAAAGAATAAAGTTTTTCCCAAATGTGTGTTTTGTAACTAATATCTTGTGAATGTGTTTGTTCCTGTGCTTACTGCATTTCCTGTTCGCTTTCTCTTTCTTTAATTTTTCTCTTGGACTCAGGGATTCCCTGTCACTAAAGCTTTCTGACTTTGTGTCACTATGTGACGGATGTCCTCCATGTCCTCATTTCACAGATACTCAGTGTAAAACCACAGCCAAAGCAGATATAATTCTGCTGGTGGATGGCTCCTGGAGCATCGGGCGTTTGAACTTCAAGACCATTCGGACCTTCATCGCTCGCATGGTGGGCGTCTTTGACATCGGACCAGACCGTGTCCAGATTGGTGAGGCTCTGGTGCTTTGACATTTTTAAGAGGTCACAGATTTATGGCAATGACATAACACTTCTGGATGCCAGATGTGAGCTGTGATTTGAGGCCCCGAAATGAGTTATTACCTGAATTTGCAGTGTCCTTCGCTTAAACGTGTGAGGACAATATAAAATAAAATGTGAATCTCCTGAATCTTTGTCAGATCTGACATTTCATCTGCATCTTTTCCAGGTCTGGCTCAGTACAGTGGAGACCCCAGGACAGAGTGGAATCTTAATGCTCACCGTAACCGTGAAAGTCTCTTAAAAGCCGTGGCCGCCCTACCATATAAAGGCGGAAACACCATGACGGGTATCATGTCTTGATTCACAATATTTAGCTAATTTTTTACTGTATAAAGCACATACAGTATGTTGCGAGATAGTTTTATAAAATGTTGTCTAAGAATATTTTGTTAGTTTACTAAGTGCATGCCTCCATCCTGGCTAAACATTTGTTTCAATGATTTTCTTTTCTACTTACCCTCTATTGAACAGGTATGGCTTTGAACCATATCCTGCAGAACGACTTTAAACCAGAAGTGGGGCTCAGGCCTGACTCTCACAAGATTGGTGTCCTCATTACTGATGGCAAGTCACAGGATGATATTATCATTAGCTCCCAGAATCTGAAGAACGAAAACATCGAGCTGTACTCCGTTGGTGGGTGACCAAGTTCATTATGTTGTGTGTTACATTGCTAAAAGAAGCTTTTTCCCAAAAACTTGACCTTTAAGTTGTTCAATTCCTCTGAACTTGCAGATTTTGATTGTTTAGTGGTACTAGTGTTGCATTTGTTACTATAGTCCTTTATTTACATTTTTTACATGCTAGCTGTGTAGCATGTTGTAGTATATTTTGAAGGCCATGAAGGCATTTCTGATTTGGGTATTATTGCATATTCTTAGACACAGATATTCTTAATGAATATAAAAGTGTAGAGATGTTCTTAAATTATTTTGAATAGTTTCCAGTTTCATGGGCATTGAAAATGTATTCAGTAACAATTTATGATTCCAAACATGGACTAGTTTTTAATGCTTACAAGATATTCAGAGGTTCTGTAATGAACTGAGAAGCAAAAACAGACTTTTTGGTTTTGGACATATAGGTGTGAAGAATGCTGATGAGAATGAGTTGAGGACCATTGCCTCTGAACCTGATGAGATTCACATGTACAACGTTAATGACTTCTCCTTCTTGCTGGACATTGTCGATGACCTCACCACAAATCTCTGTAATAGTGTAAAAGGTAAATGCTATAAAAAACCTTTTGACATATAGTTTGAAGCTGAGCTGGATTCCAAATGCTACAGACCATTGATTTTGATGCTGCGGGTGTAACGTAAATGTAGATGAGTAAAGGGATGGATTGGAAGTGTAAACTTGATGTGTGTTTGCTAAGGTTAACCCAAGAATAGTAGTCTGTAGACCAGGCAGGGACAAATGCAGAAAAAGTCCATTCTAAAGAAAACTAGTAAGAGATAAAAGACAATAGTTTCTTAACACACAGGAAAAACCAAACGTTTTATACAGACTTACCAATGGTTGTGTGAGTAAAAATGTGTTGTGAAATGAATTAACAATCATGGCCGCATGCTATTAATGGCATAAAAATGTAAAGAACAAAATGAGACATGGCGTATTGGTCAATGGGGACAAATTCAATGTGGTTTTGACAGTCAGATTGCATTGGAGTTTCAATATCTGACTACATTGCAGTCATCAAGGAGCTGTGAAGGACTTTCTATTGTAATATTCCAGACTGAATAAATTCGAAGAGGAAGATTGTAAATCAAAACTGTGCAAGTTGGCCAAGGTGAACTTCCAACCATCGTAGCTGTTACCGCTCAAGACTTTGTTTTAAAAATACATTTCACTAAAAGCATAACAATGCCATAACTCTACAATAGAGCTGAGATATTGAGCTCAGTTCCTCCTAGGAGCATAACAATGATTTACCACACGTTGAACAGTTACACTATATCCTCAAACAACCCAGTCCCCAAAGCTATTGATATATGAGCCACTTCACCTTTTTTGAGAGAAACTAATATGCCTCAGATAGATTTGTAGCTTGTGTATATCCTAGTTTGAGAGTTGTTTTCCATTCCACTTTGCATTTTTTCCATTGCTCATGAAGGAGGAGGTCCAGGGACTCCCACAGATCTAGAGACATCAGAGGTGACTCAGTACTCCTTCCGTGTCACTTGGACGCCCCCTGATGAACCCGTGGAGAGATTCCGGATCGAATATGTCCCTGTGGCTGGAGGCAAGACTGAAGTGGTGAGACTCCCTGAATGCTACTGGCATGGCCCTATAGCTTACAAGGAACAATACAAACAAAAATGAAATTTGGCTGTTTCTAAAGGTCAGTCAACATGTTTGGTGTCTGAAACTTGCTTCTTTAGTTATACTGGAGCTATGAGCTTTATAGCTAGTTAGGAACTGTAGAAATTGCATGTCTAAATTAGCCAAGAGCAAGTCAAAATACATCCCATGTCTCCAAAATAAAATAGAAGAAGTCTAAATCCAACTGTAGAAATATTATCAACTGAATCACTTCATACAAATTGGTGTTCAATTTTTGGGCTGCACAGTTACATGGTGACTGCTGTCATATCAAGTTATGTGCTGAGGAAGCAAGTGACTCTTTTTCAAGATGGAGCTATGATTGATTTTAGTTCTGGAGCATACTTTTGTCCATACAACAGTGTGATACAGGCTAAGAAACAATATAAATGAACCTGAAAGCCTTCCTTCCTTACTAGAAGCATTAGCATTGGATATCCACTTTGAAACTAATGAAGCAAACTTCAGACATCAAAGAATGTCTTGGTTGACTGACAAGGGGGAAATTGTACAAATATAATTTTTGTTTGAAATAACTTTTACACTTTTTCCAGTAATGAACACTACACACACCGTCATTAGTCTATTCAGCTGATTCATCATCACCAGTCTATACTGATAGTTTGCTTTATGCTTATGAAAGAGCCAGTTTAGATACATTTACAGTGCCCGATTTCTCCACAGAAGTTTTTCTATTCACGTGCCCAGTGTTTTCCGTCGGCCTATTAGAGGCATCATAAAATTGAGGTTTTGTGGCCAGGCATGAGTTACATGCAGCACAGTCCTTCAGAATTGACTCCACATTGGTTTGACTTTTTATTGGATTTCTTACAGTGGAAACAACTGCTATTATATAATAAGATCAAATTTATACCACATATAAATCCATCTTACGGGAGGTCTGATTACATGTTACATCCCCACTATTCTTATATGTAGACATCACTTTTTCCTCCAATTATTTTTTTTTAATATCTCATGAGATCCTCACATAAGTACAGTGAGGTATGATTTTATTGCAAACTACTTCTTTGTTTAAAGATATTAGAATTTGTTTTCGAAAGTATATTAAATATCAGGATCAGGATCTTAAATATCTTCCAATATTTGGGTTAGCTGGTGTGTTGAAATATTTGCCATTTTCAAAATTGGGTTGTAATAAAAACCTGATTGGCCTTCGTCCACTGTGATCCTTAGCAAATTTCTGTTGTTATTGTTATGATAGTCTTCTCTTGCATGATCTACGAATGTTAAATAATTATTTGGCAGGTTGATTTATTTTGATTTTTCACAGAGGTATATGGATGGTGAGGAGAACAGTTTGGTGCTGACCAACCTGACCCCTGACACAGAGTACACAGTGAGTGTCTTCTCCATTATTGGCGAGGAGAGCAGTGAGCCCCTCAAAGGAACAGAAACCACTTGTAAGTTGCACAAATGTTTACCTCCTCTGTGCTTATTGTTTTACTCATCCTCCAATTTCTCCAACTCATCCTACTTTATTCACATCCAATCAATTCTGAGATCACTCCCTCCACTCCAGACCACCGTAAATACCATCATGCAGACTTTTTTGGTTAGGAATGACCATTGTAAAGGTGGACAGTTACTGACCATATGTTTGTGTGACTAACTCTTTATTTCTCAGTGAATGAACCTCAGTGTCTGTTTGCTAAAGGAATAATTCAAATGAACTGAAACACAGTTCTCTACTCTAAATGTAGCTGATCAACCAAGACATATTCTTTGTCACACACACATCAAACTGTGTCAAGTAATATTAAACAGACTGACACTTGACATCACCTACTCATACAACACCTACTGCAAACCGCAAGCAACCATCTGCTTAAATCATCTGCTCAACTATGATACAATACATTGAACAGACTGTCCTCTGTGGCTGTAACACCTGGACTTCACTTTGCTTCTGTAGTGACCCTGGATGCCGTGAAGAGCATGATAGTCTATGACGAAAGTATGACTAGCATGCGAGTGAGATGGGAGACTATAGAAGGCGCTAGTGGCTATATGCTCAAGTACAATGCCATTAACGCCACTGTGCCGACTGAGGAGAAAGAGGTGAGAACTGGAACACATGCAAATGCTTACTCAGCCTTTCCATATCCACTTTATGAAGCATGTTGGCAAGGTCCGTGCCAGTAGTTCCTCACTTCCAGATGGCAAAATGCTAGAAAGCTATGCTTTTACTGTGCTGTTTAGGAAAGTGCGTACAAAAATCAGACATCTGGGACCCAAGAAGGTAATGGCAAAAATTAGATCATGTTGGGTATGTGGCAGCTGTTTCTCTCCTGAAGTCATCGCAGTGATATGATCCAAACAGGATTTGAGCAGATTCAATGTATTTTTTTTTTCTGTTTTCTACAGGGGGCTGTAGGGTCTGCCAAAAATAGCCCCCCAAAGTAGGAAGAGTTATTAAGGGAACAACCAGCTTTAGTTTTGAATGAGGCATTCAAAAAATGCTACAGGTCCTCTCTGGCTGTGTTGCCTTCCCTCTAACATCCGGTCTCTTGCTCTCCCTCCCACTTGCAGATGCGAGTTAGGGAAAATGTAAACGATGTCCAGCTGCTGGGGTTGTTTCCTAATACGGCCTATGCTTTATCCCTGTTTGCTCTACATGGGGATGCTGCCAGCGCTCCCCTCATTGACCAGGGAGTCACTTGTATGTCAATTTACATTCATATCATACCAGTTTAGTGTTTTTTTTTTCTGTTGATCCATTTCTAACTTTCTCCTGATTCTCATTTTTTCCTCATGTTGTCTGTCTGTCTCAGTACCCATCCCTTCTTCTGGCAACCTGAAAATCACTGACGTGACCCACAGTTCCATGCATCTGAATTGGGATCCAGCTCCAGGGATGGTCATAAAGTACATCATCTCCTACAAGCCTGAAAGTGGAGAGCCAAATGAGGTACTACATCCTTTCTAACTATATCCTTTCTAACATCCTGTCTAACATGTAATGGAAAAACAGTCATACAACCATGAGATGGTACTTCCTTTATAGGCAAACCCTACAGCTTATTGAAAAGGAACATGTCTGAAACTGAGTCTGATTAAGTATGACACCATCACATTTTATCCCATGGTTGGAAAAGGCTTTATTCTTCTAGCTAAGCTGTGTAGATACAGTAATGTGAAGTGTTGGTGAAGATTGGCTGTACATCAGCAGTGAGGAAGGATTCTAGATTTCTGGAGGGGAATTAGTGGACAAAAGAGATAGTGTTGCTCCTGACTTACGTAAGTCATTTATTCTAAACCTCCAGGATTTAAAAAGCGCCAACAACACCCAAGCACAACAATTTGTGTATGCTAACATGTGAACTAATCTTGAATCCAGACCAAAAGGAACTCCTAAAACCCCCCCCCCCCATTCATGGTTTGAGTACTACAACTGTGGTGACCCAAAGTTGTGTTACAGTTGGATACAATGTAGGGCCAGTGTTCAACCCTCTTCAATGGCCCAAATGGTCAGTACTTATATGAGGTTTTGTGTTTGAGTTGGACCTGGAGAAGAACCTACTTTGCTGTTAGGCTTGTTATGCAAACGTTCATTGATATATTGAGGTATACTAAAGCCTGAGGTAGTACAGTGTTTGTATAGTGCAGGACTGTCCAAGTCCTATTTGGACACAAAATGGTCATTGACAGGCGTGTACCTGGGAGATTTGATAAATTAGTTAAAGTTCATCTGTGTGAGCCTACATAATAAGAAATCATGAGGTCAAGAGGATGGTCCAGACAGTTCTTTTCTCAGCATATGCAAATAGGGTTTTCTTTTTTAATGCCCTTCTGTCATCTAGCTTCCATTGGTATGTGCCAACCCATACTTAACCAAATTATGTAATCCCTAAGGATAATTAAGAGACATATTTTGGGACTTCTCACATTCTCCACGTGCTTATTGACATTTCTGTTTTCCCACCTTGATAGGTTGAGGTTGGTGGTAACATCAATACTCTGGTTCTCAATAACCTACGTTCTCAAACTGAGTATGATGTTACTGTCACTCCTGTATATGATGTGGGACCAGGAAGCAAAATGACTGGCAGCGCTATCACAGGTGAGATTTTATTTTGATTCATTCTTTGGGGGCAGTGAAAGATTTGTGTTTACGATCAAATATCTACCAGAGTATCAGATCACAGATTAGTTCTTGTTTGCTGAAAGAATGGCTGTGAGACATTTCAAAAGCTCTGCCATTTCTGTCATTGGAATGTTTCCCATGCATTTCACCATTCCACATTAAAGCATTGTGTGTATGTAGATCTTTCACCAGTCAGTCATTGCATGGGGCAGTGTTTATTTACGAATCCCAGCTGATTCACTAGGCTGTTATTTTCACTGTCACACAAAGTCTTTTACTGTAGACACAAATGTACCAGCTCATGCGAACAGACTTGTAGTATTTGGGGCCAACATTAGAAAACACAATTTAGAGCTTAAATGATGACTAATAGTCTAGTAATTGCGTCACCTTTTTCTCTGTCCCCACATGCAGATGTGGTGCCAGCCCCAAAGAACCTGAGGTTCTCTGAGGTGACGCAGACCTCATTTAAAGCCACATGGGAACATGGAGCCCCGGATGTCGCCCTCTACCGTGTTGGGTGGGTTAAGAAAGGGGGGACAGACGTACAAAATGTAAGTTAATCCAAATTGCTCCAAAGATCATTCACAAACAAGGTTGAGATTGTGGAATAGAGTAGAATTTAACAGAAAAGAATCCTTATAGTACTTTCTGTAACAGATGTAGTCTATAAGCTTCTTAGTGCCTTAATCCCCAGTGACCAAACCAAGGGTAACAGTAGCAAGGAATCTCCTTGAGATCCAGCTAAGGAGAAGGAAATCTTGGTAGGAATGTTCAGAAGGTTACCAAAATCAATATACTGTAGGTAAAGGAGAAAAGTTGGTCATAGTCACCAACCAATCATTAAAGAAAGAGCAGGAATTGTAGGCCTCAGGATAGCAGGAGTATGATGCAAACTAACCCAGGAGATAGTGATAATAATTGCCTGGTATGCTGTCTTTTAGTGTTTCTAAAACTAAGATTTGTGTGTCTCTCTCAAGGCTATCCTGAACAGCGATGAGACGTCTCTTGTTCTCACAGACCTGGACCCAGAAACTCTGTATGATGTCACTGTCACAGCCATCTATCCTGATGAGTCTGAGAGCGAAGACCTGATTGGCAGCCAACGTACATGTAAGACACACATATACAAATGGATGCACAAGTGCAAATACATCCTCACACACCTCAACTTCAAAATATCTACCCCACTGATCAAACTGTAATAATTTATTGTTCTCTTAACATCTTTTTCTAGTGTCAAAGATCATTACACCTGGTATGTTTTTTCAAACAAGAAGAAATATTGACATTACAATAATTGGAATGGTAACACCAGTGCTGGTCATGAAAGTGCTCATGAAAGCACACTTTAGAAAGAATAAGAATTGCATGTGCATTACTGAACCCAGTGCTGCAAATGCTAATAAATGTGTGAATTGCAGCAAACTTTCCACCAGAATCACCACCCATCTACCATTCTTGTCCAAGTCATTCTGTCACCCATCATGTTGTCATCAATGTCATTCATTTCCAATGTCATTAGCTCTCAGTCTCGGTGTCATTATACGTGCATGTGCATACATAACCTGCCCGGCTCCACTCCGTCCGTATTGTGAAAAGTGGCTTCGTCACCATCACCATGTGCTTCTCCATTCAGCTTCCAGGATTGAGTGTTGTAAGAATAGTACAAAGTGACTTGGTTAACTTATGCTTCACCTTCTACCAGCTCCCAATGCACCTCCTCAGAACTTGCAAGTGTTTAATGCCACTACCACCACTCTGACTGTGAAGTGGGACCATGCTCCTGGCCCCGTCCAGAACTACAAGATCAACTATCAGCCGGTGGCTGGTGGAAGAATTCTGTCTGTAAGTCTTTCTGCACCCAGTCACCCCTCATTGCAGAGTGGATCTTTATAATCAGAATGTAATGGGCTGCATTTATCCGACTCAATATGTCCATCAGAATTTTCCACAATATTAACACGAAATATGTTTTACAGACTTGTTGAGCCTTATGTTATCAATTACAGTAGGAAACCCCCTGGAAAGTTGGAAACCCTTTTCTATAACCCTCAACAACCTCTGGAACACAACACCATCTCTGTTAAATGTCTTGAGCCATGAGCAATTTATACTAAAGAGCACCACTGGTGTGATTAATCCATTTATCTAAAGGATTGTTAACTGTATAAAATCCCATCAACAATGTTTTTGGCACTTTTTTTTTTTTTTGTTTACCTCATTGTGTAAATCTCCAAGTTGGCAAAAGAACATTCATTTCCTCCCAAGAATGTAGTTAGATCATGAATTGAAATGAAATTGCTAACAGATACTGGATATTCAGGATAACAGATTCCACTTTGTTCTCGCCACTCGTTCTGTCATGTTCTAACCCAAATTTTTGATGCACTTTTTCAAATATTAAAACACACAACACAAACCAACACTGCATCCAGTACACTTTGGTAGAACAAACATGGGCAAATAATAGAGGACAACACAGTGGATGACTATGATAGGAAAATTTGCCTCATATTCATACGTTGACATTTTGAAGTGTGTAAAATTCTGAGGTAACACATACACATGTACAGTAGCAGTCAAAATTTGTACACCCCTACTTATTCATAGGTTTTTCTGTATTTTGATTATTTTCTACATTGTAGAACAATACTGAA
>JAOTRR010000036.1:8055658-8068107 GCA_028570945.1 Gogo arcuatus
ATCATTACTTTAAGACATGAAGTGTCTTTTAATTAATAAAAGTAAAGAAAAACCATTGAATTAGAAGGTGTGTCCAAACTTTTGACTGGAACATGCCCAAACATTTGAGATGTATTCGATGGGCTCAGTCTTTATTTATTTATTTATTTATTTTTTTAAAAAAAATCTTGTTTAAGAAGTGGGACCAGACATGCTAAAGCACAAGTACATGCAAACAGTGCTTCATAACAGCCCATATCTGTGTATAATTCGAAGTATTCAATAAATATTGAATGAAGGGGCTGTGAGCCTTATGACAGTGAGCTAAAGCTAATCCAAATGTTTTAGTTTTTCTGGTGGTAAAAGAGATCTTCTTCCTAGTTCTCCAAACTTTGGGGAGAACTTGGAAATATTTTTCTCCACTAATTCTCCAAGGCATTAGATTAAGGAAGGCGTGTGTGTTCTTTTCGCATTTTGTTATGATGAGAATCTTTGCTGGCCCATGTTTTTGTTCTGTGCAAGCTCCACTACACCACAAGAGTTTCTACACTTGCTCAGGTGATCAGAGTTAATATATTTGATGTCTTCCTGACTTTGTAGCATTGGGAGCTACAACAGCTGCAACAAACTCTGGCCAGCGTGGGAGTCCACAAGGGCTAGCCTGGAAAACTGACCACAGGGTTAAATAAGATCATAAATACCAAGACAATCCGTGTTGTTGGAAAACATAAACACTTCCCACCATGGCTTTAAAACAGCTGGAGAAGTTTGTTTCTGACTCATTATTTAATAAATAGCAATGATGTAAACTTTACAGTGAGAGGAACAAAACTGTGGGCTATTTGTCTTTTCTCACATCATTAGTTTAATATTTAGATTATGTCACTGTCTCATGGCTTACTTCTTTACACAGAGGACATGTTTTTATAGCATCAGTCTTTGCTCATTGATCTAGATCATTTAAGAACTTGACTGACATTTTGCGTAGGCTTTACACTGATACTGTTGCACACGTTTAGAAATAAATTTAAATTTAAGGCTTATGATTTTTGGCAGATTGCAGCACACTATCCTAAAGTAATGACACTTCATACTAGCAAAAATAAATTATTTAAGTAAGCTAAAAATGAATGAATTAATAAAAACATCATTTTGTAATATGTATAATATCTGATTCATAGATTAGATTATAGAATATCTATAGATAATCCTGAAGAGGTTTAATAGAATAATAGATTAACATGTTTTTAATGAAAGACATTAAAAGAAGAAAGGAAAAAAGGATAATAACACGCATCCCACTTTATGTGCAAAGACTTTGATATAGTATCACTGCTAACTTTAATCTTCGCCATATGAATCAAACGCCAGAACTGGCTTAAACTTCTTTAATACATGTATATAACTAAATGAGGCACTGATTCGGTGCCTCCAATCTCAATGGACTTTGTATTGCTATGCAACAAGACAATGACCCAAAACACATTGCAAAGGCATCTGAGGGGTCAACAGGGAAGAACCGTTGAACGTTTAGGCCAGCCAAGTCAGTCTGCTAATTTTGATACAATTATTACATCCAATGAAATGCATCACAATTTAACAGGAAATACAGTAAAAAGCTTGGCAAAGCACTGCAAAGGAAAATCATGAGAATATGGTTTTGTTAGCGGGCCAAAGACCTGATGTAGTTATAATGCATATGGTCAAATACTAATTTATGTGTTTTTTAAACTGTCATTTTAGTTAAAGTTCATTTGAGCACATGAAGTCCAAATTTCCAAAACAAATAAGCCCAGAAATACTCTGAATTCAGAAAAAGGCATGCTTTGTACTTTTGATTCCAACCCGTTTGATTAGCATTTACATGAAAAAAATGTTAATGTTGGTTTCAAGAACTGTTGGACAGCAAACCTTAAACCTTAAGCTTTCATACAGCATAGTTGCTTCTAAAACTACAATTAATTCACAAACTTCATGAAGGAGTTTATTTTGTGAGGTATAACAATGCAATGCTATGATGATGTTTAGCACCTCATCAGTATGTCACCAGTGGTTTTTTTGATGACTTGGTTTCTAAACAGAAATAAAAGGGAATTCCAGTAATTTGTCCAAAGCAAACAGTAACTGACTGCTGACATCTATTCCAAACAGACCCAGGTTGGAGGAAGGAAGAACAGTGTTATTCTTCAGAAGCTAACTCCTGACACGGCATATTCCATCACTGTAGCGGCAGTGTACCGCACTGGAGAGCCCAAAGACATTTCTGGCCAAGGAAAGACAAGTACGTGTTTTTTTTTTTTGTTTTTTTTTGTTTTTTTCAAGAACCTACACAAGGTGTCTGTATGATTTAAGGGGACATTTGCTATCCTTACATTTAAAGGATGTCATATGGGGTTATAATTTTAGACATTTGACAATCAGAGTGAGGCTGCATTATTGAAGTATTTGTTCTCTTCCAGAACCATTAGGTGGGGTGCGAAACCTCCAGGTCCTGAACCCAACCATGACCACTTTGAATGTGCGCTGGGAGCCAGCTGAAGGAAAAGTAAAAGAGTACAAAGTCATATATGTTCCTGCAGCTGGTGGAGCTGAAACTATGGTAGGACTGGTAGGACTGTCAGCTTGCTGTTGCTGTTAGCGGGAATGCCGTGTCTGTTTTTCTAACATAAATCAAGAAGTAGTTTTGCTTTGAAGCTCAGATTGACTGACATTAGTTGTACATTAAATTAACAGGAGCAGGTGTCAGGTACCACTACCACCACGATCCTGAGAGGCCTGCAGTCAGACACTCTGTACACCGTCACTGTGTACCCAGTGTATGCTGAGGGTGATGGCAATAAGATGTCAGAAAATGGAAAGACAAGTGAGTTTTACAGTTATTGGTGTTAAAACATTAGCTTGTTTACTTTGTCATTTAAAGGTTTAAACTTATTTGTATTGTGGTCTTTTTGATTGATAGTACAGAGGTCTCATTTGTGCTTACTCTATCTGAACAAGACAGATATTCAACACCAAAATTGTAAAACAAAAATAAAGGTGGTTCTGTCTTGCAGGGGCCCTGGGAGGAGTAAAGAATTTGAGGGTCACTGACCCCACCATGACCTCTCTCAGTGTCAAGTGGGACCCTGCTGATGGAGTAGTACGCCAGTACAAGATCTTCTACGTCCCTGCAGCTGGAGGCACTGAGGATATGGTGGGGCTTGCTGAAACTCGTTCTGCTCTTGGTTTTGTTTGTTTGAATGCATGTGTGTGCCTTATTTGAAGAGTTCTTCTTGGGTTCATCTACAAAAAACAAACAAACAAAAAAAACCAATATATACCAGATGTTTGGCCTAAACAACCAGATAGAGTCTGACAGTTTTAGCTAAACCATCCAATCATCAATTTGCAAGGTCTGATGCACTTAATAAGTTTGCATGCTGTAGTTCCAAAAGGCATTGTGATAGACTTTCTGAGCCTCAACTGTAGTCCTTACTTTCCCTTTTCCAGCTTATTGGTACTATCATGTATAAGGAGAGATTTCTGCAGTAAAGTAAGGACAAATTGAAATGTAAAAATTCATATTTTCAAAGGAACAAGTTCCTGCCAGCACGAACAACATTGTACTGAGGAACCTTCAGCCAGACACTGTTTACACTGTGTCAGTTTTGCCAGTGTATCCAGCTACTGAGGGTCGCCGCCAGTCTGAGAACGGAAAGACCTGTGAGTATCAAGTCATTGTGTCACCTTAATTCTATTGATGTTTATGTGTGTTATGATAGATCAGCTTTTGAAAGTGACTTAGTTTGCCATTGTTCCTTGTCTTGATGAGTCACTATCACTTTCCAGTGCCTCTTGGTGGTGTTAGGGGGCTCCGTATCTCCGATGCCACCTTCACCACGCTGACAGCAACCTGGGATGCTGCCGATGGAAATGTTCAAGGCTACAAAGTCATCTACATGCCTGCAGATGGAGGCCCTGAGCTTGTGGTACAATTCTGCCTCTTTTGCTCTCAGTGCTAACACCATCACATATGATGACAGGCAAATATTTTCTGAGATGTGTAATGTAAGTGCCTGGTGTAGGCCCTGATGACTGAAAAAGCTAATCTTTTGTGTTCCAAATGGGATGTTCACATAGACAGATGAAAATGTTGCCACAATTTGAAATCCTCAATTTGAGATTTGAAATCCCTTTTGGCATGCCAATGTTCAGGATCACTTCAAGCAAACCAAGTGTGAAAAAACATACAATCCTAAAAAAATGAATTTGTTATAAAATCCATTTTGCATACCCTTTGGAAATGGATCTCTGACATTCCTATTTTACATGCCAATATTCAGGATTGCTTGGAGCAAACCAAGTGTGGAAAGGATACTGTCTCAATTTAATTTAATATTAAATTGACTTAGCATTTGGTAATGGATCTTTCAGAAATTTGCATTACCTATTTGAAATTGGCAGGCATATGCCATGAGGTTTGAGATAGAATTTCTAGGAAGGGAGAGACCAATTGAGATAATACTTTATTACAAGAACATGCTAAATGGTAAGGTTTCTCCATTTCCACCTTTGGCAGTTCAGCTCAGTAGAACATTTCCTGTTCCACTTCACAGGAACAAGTATCTGAGAGCACCACTACTTTTACGATGAAAAGCCTTAAGCCCAACACTCTATACAGGGTCACTGTGGTGCCCATTTATGCTGAAGGAGATGGACCACAGCTCTCTGAGAAGGGCAGGACAAGTAAGTAATATTGGCAAAAAATGGAGGTCCATTCAAAAATGGAGGTCCATAATCTATTAAATACATTTCACATCAATCATTTGTTGGGATGAAGAGAATCACTACAAACTTCAATTCAACTGCTGTTCTCAGAACCTCTGGGTACTGTGAGGAACCTGCAGGTTATTAATCCAACCATAAATACACTCAATGTTCGCTGGGACCCTGCTGAGGGCAACGTCAGAGAATACATCGTCATCTACGTCCCTAAAGCTGGTGGTGAACAAAACGTGGTGAGGCATGCTATTTTCATCTACAACCAAAAATTTGTCATTTACATTTTGAACTCCTTAGAGTCTTATAGAAAAAAAAAAAACACTCCCATATCCTCTCAAAGATAGGTCTTTTGTTAAATGCCATTTAAAAATCAGTGAGACATCAATTCATGAATGGGCACACTGATTGCTCATTGCTTTCTACATGTCAACTGTATGTGAACAGGAACAGATCCCTGGGAGCACCACCTCCACCATTCTGAAGAATCTGGAACCTGACACAGTGTACACTGTTACTGTGGTACCTGTTTACCATGAGATGGAAGGGAAACCCCTGTCAGAAAATGGAAAGACAAGTGAGTCATAGATTTGCTAATTAGATACAGTATATTAGCTAATTTCCACTGCTGGAACCAAACAGCACAAAACTAAACATTTTTCATTCACAAGGCTTCTGTTGCATTGAGAGTTTATTTATGGGGCTATAAAGCTGGAACAAAAATAATTACAAGGTAATTTTCTATGACAAATCAAATCCATAGAATTGTTGGCTGGTGTATACCTCTCAGGTTGGATTTAGAGAGTTGTAACATGCAGACTTTCTCTAAAAATAATATAATGCATAACATGACAAACAGTGCCAGAAAGTGTTGCTACTGCCATTTTTTCTCTGAGTCTGGGTTTTGATTACAGAAATGCAGCAATGGGCATCATGGTGGCATAACGGCTGGCTGCCTCACAACTCCAGGGTCCCTGTTTAGCAAACTTTTTCTGGTGTTGCACATGTTTTTACGTGGGTTTCCTTCCGGGTTCCCTGGTTTCATCCCAACTCTCAAAAATATGCCGGAAGGTGGACTGGCTACTGTAGTCTGCCCCTAGGTGTGAATGTGTATGCATGGTGACCAGCCAGGGTGTATTCCCCCCTCGTGCCTAGTGTTTCCCGGATAGGCTCCAGATCCATTGCAACCCTGACCAGGATAAAGCACTTCCTAAAGATGAATAAATAAATAAATGAATGGATGCTACTGTTATTGATGTAATTTGTAACCATTTAACTTTGCTTATTTTCACCAGAACCACTGGGTGGAGTCCGGAACCTGCAGGTAACTGACCCAACTGCAAGCACGTTGACTGTACACTGGGACCATGCCGATGGAAGTCCTCGTCACTATAAGGTTTTCTATGTACCACAACCAGGAACAGCAGAGAAAATGGTAAAAATCAAATGAACGTGCCTAGTATATTGAAACATATCTATTACTTCTTTTTACTAACGCTCAGGCATGTGTTCCAATGTATTGATTTTCTCTTTCTTTTTTCCAACATATTAAAAGGAACAAGTGTCTGGTAGCACTACCACCACTGTCCTGCGTAACCTAGATCCCAACACTGTCTACAAGGTCACGTTGTTGCCCATATATGAACAAAACATAGAGGGCAAACGTCAGTCTGAGAATGGAAAGACGAGTAGGTCCATTTATGTTGTACTGGGATTACATCAGTGATATCTAGTGGCAGTTTTGGATGGTCCAAGTTTGCATCACATTAGCTCCTGTTCTCCTGTGTTTGGTACAGAGCCTCTGGGTGCAGTGAAGAACATTCAGGTGATAGATCCTACTGTTAACTCTTTAAGGGTGCGTTGGGACCCGGCTGATGGTGATGTCCGTCAGTACAATATCCTTTACGTGCCTACTGCTGGAGGCCCTGAAAACATGGTACGTAGTCACAGTGTGTATGTAGTTTAAAATGACTAATACCCCTAACCTAGGCTCATGGAGGACCTGATCATTAGCCTAAGACTCAGATCGGGGATTACTGATGATGCAAAACAATAATTGGCTACTTGATAATAATAATTATGCACCTTTTTCATCAGGTTCAGGTGTCTGGAGTTTCAACTAACACAATTCTCAGGAACCTAAAGCCAGACACAGAGCACACCATCACTGTGGTGCCAGTGTATTCAGATATGGAGGGGATGAAACAATCGGAGAAAGGAAAGACAAGTGTGTTTCAGTCAAATTTGTTTTCATACTACATGTGCATCTACATTAAAGCATATCATTCTAAGGCTTTTACATTAAAGCAAATATGTCATTTTTGATTCTGAACCAACCATATGATGATACAATTTCATCTTTGATCAAGAACCTTTGGGTGGAGTGAAGAACTTGCAAGTGACCGACCCAACCACCAGCTCCCTGAGAGTGCGCTGGGAGCCTGCTGAAGGAAACGTGCGTCAGTACCGGCTCTTCTATGTGCCTGCTACGGGAGGTGCTGAGGATATGGTAAGATATGTAGACAGCATCTGTCTTCTTTTTTTTGCTCAACCTAATATATATTTAATGTGTGTGAGTATGTGTTCTAGTGTGTAAGCATCATAGGTTTATGCCTATGCCTATACAATGAGACTGTGACATAAGACTCTAATGGTTGATGGATAGTAAAATTTGTTTTAGCTCTCATTTTCAGTCCCACTCAAAGACACCCAGCAATCTGCAGATAGACCTTTCTCATACAAACCCATACCAAACCCCTTTATCTCCACCTTTATATCTTCATTTGCATCCTCTTTACTTTCTCAGGGAGTGTGTAAGGTTGAGAGGATCCATGGTAATGAGATTTCTTGTTCATACTTGGCTCATGTGTTGACAGGAGCAAGTATCTGGAGGAACCACCAACACAGTATTGAGGAATCTTCTATCAGATACGGTCTACACTGTAACTGTGGCTCCAGTGTATCCTGAGGGAGAGGGCCTTCGCCAGTCAGAGCAAGGAAAGACACGTGAGTACACTGGAAGAAGTTCCTCGTCACTGTTTGCACACCATGTTGTATAATAAAGAAATGGAATTAGCAAGGCCCTCCAGGCACCAGCCACATCTGTACTTTTTTCAAAGGGGGAAAAAAATACATTTCTGGAAAGATTAAGTTGACTTATGTTGTCTGTCTTCCATGAGTCTGGTTGGTCTGATCATGCTCAGCACATTGATCTTATTTTCACTCTGCCTGTCATGCTTACTCAGCAAATCCCCTGTCTGGAGAAGGCTGATTGAAGAGCTCAGATTTCACTGGAGCGTGAATGTACAACAACTCTTCTGTTCTTTCCAACGCCCTTCTAAGCAACACTAACAGCAATAGGGAACTATGCGTTTATGTCTTCCCAAGTCCCTCAGTGAGAATTCCAACCCAATGATTTACAACAGTACATGATCTAATGTATCGTATAATAGGGTAATGTTTGCCAAGTTCTTCCATGTTGTACTATTAATATCTGACCAGAAGTTATCATGCTCAATTTATATTGCATAATGTGTATTTGGAACAAATTCACACAATACTGTACTTGTCCTCAATGCCCCAGTGCATGAAGAATTTAATTTATGCCTCTTGTGGAAATTGAGAGCAACAACAGAGCAACATTTGTTTATAACAAGATCACGCTTGGAGTTCTGCACTGAACTAAAAAACAAAAGCCACATCTGCTTCAGTTTTAAGAACAAGTACAATGGTTAGCCCAACTGTACCCCCCAGGTTTGTGCATTCCCAGGATGCATGCCATAAAAGCCAGTGTGCCTGTGTCTACTACTTAGCTCAGCATTTATTTCCTAGCTTAATTGCTGTAATGTAGCTCTAGTTCCTGTTTACATTGGGCCAGCTCTGGATGAATTTTTTCTTGTTCCAAAGCTTAACCTTTAATTTCCTAGGTTAGATTGATTGTCTTTGTGGATTATAACACTAGTTGTGTATATTGCTTTTTGCGTTGTTCCACCTCTGCAGTTCCTCGTACTCCACCCAGGAACATCCAGGTTTACCGTCCCACCCCCAACAGCCTCAACGTGCGGTGGGAGCCAGCCTCGGGCCAGGTGCAGCAGTACCGTGTTGAGTATGCGCCACTCACTGGAGTCCGACCTTCCGAGTTTGTGAGTTTCATTCTCATCCTCTTCTGTTTCTCTTCCTTCCATGTTCCATCCAATTACTCAAATACAATGTCATTTGGAAATATTATTAATGTTTCCATAATATTAAGTGTCCAGCATTGTGGTGTGTGGTATACAAAACAGTAAACAGTGCCAGTAGTGAATCAAGGCACAGTGTCTAATTCTCTTAACCTGATGCTGGGAGAGGAGAAAAGTCTGAGTGTTCACATCTTCTCAACGCAACACTACAGCCAATGGTATAAGTTTTTTAGCTCCCCCAGATGTACAGTTGACTATGAGGAGGATTTTCATGCATAAGTCATGCCTTCTGTACGCTTTTCCCCTGCATGGATTCACTGATATGCATCTGGATTAAGTAATAAACATAGGGCCAAAAGAAGATTTGAGTGCAAGAAAGAAACATGCAACAGGCACATTTGCACAAGACATTTATAAACTCTGTACATGTAAGCAAGGCTCTGAGTGAGAAACAATGAGGTTGTTAGGAGGTTTTATGATTAGAATATTCTTTGATGCAAGTCTAGATTTTGTTAAAACAAAGGCCACATGGAAGTTGATTTGATTTCATTGTCTCACAACTTTTCCAGCATGTCCTAGAGCTTTGTACTTATACACTTCATACCTGCAGTAGGGGCCAAATGTCTGAGTCTACTGCCAAGAAGGCTTTCATTTTGTTATGTGGTATTTCCATAACTTTAACAGTTTCTGTTTAAGAATCCCTTGCTTGAAAAGGAGGCAAATTGAGTGTTAATTGTTGTCAAATTTCAATAATAGCAAATGATATTGACTCAATTAGCACGTACCTCTATGATGCCTGTATTGCTTTAGTCAAGAAAAACAAACTATTTTGTTATATATTACTGAAGAATGAAGAAATGACTCATATCTCAGAGATTTTTACTCTGTCTGAGCCAAGTCCTGCAATTGATCTCATTTGTACTCATGTTACTCTCGTACACATGCTACTGTGATCCCACTGTCCACTACTGATCAGAGAAGGATGGTGTGAGAAATTAAGCAAAAAAAAGATGAATCAGATGACATGACTTAATTCACATTTTTTTCTTTTAGTTTATTGAGCACTCACAGTAGCTCAAACATTATAGTGATTTCTCAGTCTGCCCTGATATGAATATTAGAGCAGAGAGAAAGAGGGGGAAGGCTGGTATGATTAAAAAAAAAAATCTCTTAAATGATTCCCCCTTTTGAATCTCAGTTCTTTTTAAAGATTCTGTTAGAAAGTTTTCCTCTGGTGCAGGCTTTTGGTAAAGTTCTCATCTAATGGCTGTTGTCAAAAGCAATATATAAATAAACTACTTTGTGTTACTGATTATGAAACGTTCAGTATATGGAATAAAATACGACTCTGATTGCTGTTATCGGAAAATAATCAATGATGGTGTGGTGTGGAGTTATTGTTATCACATAAAGTTGATTATTTTCCAAAAATAGCATGTCTCAAAGTGTTTTATTCCTCTTATATTGCTGCAGTTTGCCAACACTAACAATTTACTTCATATAATTCACACTACATTAATTCATACTTATGACCATTTAATGTTGTGGAACATCCGAAAAACAAGTTCTTGTTACCGCCTACATTATAACAGGTACCAGTCTGTCTTTTTTCTCTTTCTTGACGTTTGTCATGTTATTGAGACACCAGAAAGCACTAAGTCCTCTGTCTTGAAGATTCCAGTAGCAGAAAACTTAGTAACCATTACAAAGTGTGGACACAACAGACTCCTTCAATAAATGTTAAATGAATGTCTCATCATTTTCCTTTCTTTCTTTCTTTCTTTCTTTCTTTCTTTTTTTTATTAACCTTAGATTATGTGGACCATCCCCTACACAAATGAATGAGTTGTGACCATAAAAACGATAATATATTAGAACGAGTGCATTATTATAAATCTGTGATTTCAATTACAGTCAGCACTATTGTTAGAGCTGCTGTTGTAGAAAATTAATCGACACCTTCTGGCTAATCCAATTCAACAATTCAACAGAGCTGTGGTAGAAAATTTAATAAAGCTTTATTATTCTTTTCTAAATGACGAAATAGCTGTTCATGATCGTTTGCTTGGACTTTGCAAACCTAGCATACATGAGTGATTCTCAGACCTGCATGCCATGTGCTATTTTTCCAGTGTAGTGAAATAAGGGCTGTCATTGGTCTAATGCACAGCTGCATTCCCTGTGACACAATGATTCACAGATAAAAAGGGTACTCATCAAATGGAGTGATAATCCTGCTAGTTGTTGACAGGTACAGGATGGGATTCCCCACAGCTGTGTAACACCAGCAGCAGATGTGATTAGACTTGAATGGGAGGTGAACCCCAGGTCTGCTTCCACCAACAGCAGCCATCCAAACTGTTACGTAAAGGCGATCGTTATTTAGCATTTAACCCCTAGAAGCTTTTGTTTACGTTACACATCTATGTGAAGATGTCCTTTTGCTCCACTAATCTAAACAGGGGTTTAATGGTGAGGTCATTATGTACATTTGTGTGTGCCAGATTAGTGATGTTCACAGAACTGTTTTAAGTAAGATGCACTTAAATGTGCTCATCTGTATGTCATCTACATGACGATCCTTTTTGTGAAGGTCTTGGTTCCTGGAAATATCAACAATGCATTCCTGGACCAGCTCGTCCCTGACACGCCGTACTCTGTCAGTGTCTTGGCGCTGTATCCCGATGGAACTGGACCACCAATCAAAGGAAACGGAAAAACATGTAAGCTAAACTTTATGATTATACTGTCAACACAGAACATAAACGGAGTTTCTGACACTGGCGAGATGTAGAAAGATGACAGAATCAGTCATTTGTTATGTATGAAGTGTGTTTATGCATCTTAGTGTGTGACGTATACTAACAGTGAACAATGTCCGTTTCAGTGCCACGTGCCGGTCCCAGAAACCTCCGTGTATTTGACGCCACCACAAGCACACTCAATATCGGCTGGGATCATGCTGAAGGACCTGTAATGCAATACAAAATCACGTATGCGCCAATGACAGGAGACCCCATTACTGAATCTGTGAGTATTTATATAGATTATTCGCTCAGAAACCATGTCAATTTGTTTGAAATAATTCGTATACAGTGTTTATCAGAGACTGCATATACTATACATAATGTCTTATAATGCGTAGTGTAAGCTATTATAATAAATGCACATAAGACACATGAGTTCTTATACACATACAGTGTGTTCATGATGCTGATTTTGTGAGTATTTATATACAATATTCTAGTCATTCCCTCACCAGCCTCTCTTTTTTAGTTAATTAAACCAAATTGTCATGTTACCATGAAATCACAAATATCTCCATCCTTAAACACTTTCCTCTGTCAGCAAACTTAAAGTTACAGCTTTACCTCTGACTGTTACAAAACACTGACACTGGAGACTCCTTTCAAAACTGCTAAATAATCATCTCCTCACAGACATGTGTAAGTTCATTATAGAAACTAGAAGGGCACTCGGTAGAGTGCATACCTCCACCAAGCCACATATTATCAGCATCAAAATCAAATCACT
>JAOTRR010000036.1:8129077-8143906 GCA_028570945.1 Gogo arcuatus
TGGTGTCTTCAGTCCCTAAACATCTTTTAAGTGTTGTGAGAAGGAATGGCAACATGTATAAAGTGGTAAATGCTTTACTGTCTCAAGTTTCTTGAAATGTGTTGCAAGAATCCAAATTGAAATGTGTTTATTTTGAAAAGACAAAGTTTTAATTAAAATAACACTACCAAAGAAGTAAATTAAAATTTATAATAAATAAACAAAATTGTATAATACACAGGACCACAGAGTGGAACACAATTTCATATTTGTATTTCTACAGTAGACTCATATCACATTAAGCATTGAATGAGTGAACATTTGAAATACACCCACTGTGAAATTTCTTTTTCTATTTTCTTTCCAGGAATTAGTCATTGATACTGAAGAGAGTTAAAGACTAGTGCATTATTGTTCATTTAAAAAAAGGACTTCAATCAAAACAACAGGCCACAACACAGACATTTGTAATTTTGCTCCAGAAGGCAAAAGGACTTACCTGATCTGAATAATTTACTGAGGGGAACACCAAAGTTCTTTTATCATTTGTTGGACAATGTCTTTAGTTTGTCTTGTGGAAAGAATGCTGAATGGCTGCTGCATGATTTAAATAGTGATTGATTGTAACAGAGATATGCGGGTCAGGATGTTAAGTATAAATGTTATTTTGGCGCTTTCCTGTTTTTAAGAAACTTCCCAGATATAAATATAAATCAAGCTTTTGGCTTTCCAGCTCACACATGCTGAAGAAGAGGTCCTTATTGCTGAGGTCTACTTCTTTATAGGATGGCTCTGCTTTTATGCTTACATGTTCAGAAGTAAGCCAAAAAAAAACCGATTTTACAAAATAGAAAATCAGGATAATCTAAAGATATTGAAAGGGCCCAGGACAGTGTAAATACTGCTTCCTGGGCGTGAGGAAATGCTGAGGTTTCACCTCTTGGTTCAGGATAGACACTATTTCACGTGTAAGACTGGTGCCTTTATCAAGTCAATATAACAACAGCATGGACTCACTGCTGTTCACTCTTTTATCTTCTCTGTGTCCAGGACATGTAGAAGGCCCTCTGCTGCTTTTATAAGGTAGACACTACCAGAACCGGCTGGTATTTCATCTGTATGATTGCTTAGTAGGGTACTCTCACAGGGATGGCAAGAAATGCATTGGTATTTATTTATCCTGGTGCTGAATCTCAAATTCAAAACCCTTCAGGTTCTCCAGTTATCATAGCACTTAGCCCTCCAGGTTTTTTATGTGTAGAATCCATACTTGCAGACGTAGAATAATGCATAGCTCTAACAATGGCCAGAAGCAATAGTTATTGTCAGGATTGCTCTGGCGTTTATTATAGTAGGCAGCCTCCTGCTTAATGAACTGCGACACAAGTTCCCTTATACCATCATTGCTTGTGTCTGTGTCAAAAGTAAACAACTGCCAATTCAAGATGTGCAGTATGAATGTGCAATGAATTCTACTTTGTACTATGACCCTCAGTTGTTTTTGTTGCTGGTGGTGATCGTAGAGCAACATCAGGCACAGGAAGCTTTTTATCCCTGTCTCCATTGAGCCACATCCATTGTAGCTGGGTCTGTGACCACACAATCTGACCTGACAGCATGCCTCAAAAAGAGGACCTTTGCAAACATTCTTTTGTATGCAGATGAAGAATGCCAGTCTTTATGAAGAATTTGAGCTCCAAGATTACAGCATCATGTATGCTAGCAAGCTATCCTGGTCTACATTAACATCTGGCAAGCAGATGGCTAGGCCTTCACTGCATTACCACAAATATTTGTGAAGCTTTGTTTCAGCACTGATAGGGCAGGAACTGGGCAATAGGGTGCAGCACCCCTATCACTATAATAACTTGAGCAAATGTGGTAGTAGTCACTAGGTGATATTGTTGACAAAGTTTCTTGGGGTGATGTGCTTGAGGGAAGGCTAACTTGTCCTGAACATTGACTGAAAGGTGAGGACAACACTTTCCTGCAAAGAAATGAATCTTCGTTGCCTGTTTGGTGTCTGGTTTTTCTTTCTTGATCTCACTTGGGCCCTGTCTGTCTAACCAGCTCAAGTGTGAGTACTGGTCAGATTTTGCTCTTGTCAGGACTCAGGTTTAAGATACCCTTCCGGTGTCAAAGCCTGAACTGACATTTCTGTCTTTTCATATTGGTAGCAGAAGTGCCATGCACTGCAATGGTCCATCTTCTACCTAAATCAGGGTAAAGAGTGTCATTTTATAATACCCTCCACTTACATCAGTATAATGAGCTTATTCAAACATGCACATGATACACGAAAGAGCTCATTCATTAACAAATGGTTTACATGCAGTTTGGGTCTGGCAGAACCTAACAGTCTGTCTTCAAACTAAACTCCAGTCTCAAGACTTTTGCTCTTCCAAGGACTGCCTATACAGCAAAAACACACACACACACACACACACACACACACACACACAAGACAATAAATGAATAAGTGTAAATGTAAGATACAATGGTTATAATTTCCTTGGCCATATTGACACAGCCACACAATGGGTATTGTTGTGGCTGCACAGTTCCAGGGTCCTGGGTTTGATCCTGAGCTCGAGTTATTGTCTGTGTGGAGTTTTGAGTACTCTTCTAATGTTCACATGGGTTTCCTCTGACTGTCCAAAAATGAAGCAGATCGGCTGAATGTGTGTACATGGTGGCTTGTGATGGACTGGTGTCTCATCAAAGGTGAATTCTCCCACTTGCCCAGAGTTACCAAGATAGGCTCCAGATCCACCTTGACCCTGACAAGGATAAAGTGGTTACTGAAGTTGAATGAATGAATGCATTAATGAATATTACCTTTGCTACCTAAAATATTGAAAGGATATGTTCCTAAGAAATTTGCACAGACGTGCACCACATAATGTTGGCTTTGCACAAGTGCTCTTTTGACATATGCTTAGACTTACAGTAATTACATGCAGTAATTGAGGACATTAACTGTCTATAGACAATAGGTAGTTTAGTAGACTTGTTGACATAAGCATCATCAGTTTAGGGTTTCATTTTCTAAATACTTCAATATGTAATCAGTGGGCCTCTGAGACACTCATTTGGCTGTTGTGTTTGCTGCTCTGTGCTAATGAGTATGTTCAGGGTGTTTCTGGTTTCATTACCAGTGATATCATCAAGCAGCAGATGTATTGATCATCTCTTGTAATATATCCTTGCGTGTCTCTTGAGAAGTTCTAACCTAGAGTTAACCATCTGTTTAAGAATTCCTCATGAAAGAAACAGCATGAAAGGAGGCTATAATCAAACTTCAGTGCTTTAGTGATGGATCTTGCTAGCAATCAAAGACACTGACAATGTAGACATATGATCTGTTGTGTTATAGGAGGAGCAAACATTAAAATAACTACATTTTTCCATTTGTAAGAATTCACACAACCCAGTTTGTATGAATCTGACATCCAGCTGAATTAGTTAGAGATTATTTGCCTTTCTGACCAAAGGTCTCTATTGACCACAGGTCAGTTCGACTGATTAAACGATAAAACCAAAGAGAAAGCACCTCTGATGTAGAAATTTCTCCTGATCTGCTGAGAAGAAGAATGAATCCCTCAACCCCTTGATCTATAAAAACAGGTCTGAATCCAATAGAAACTAGACTGTTTATTTTATTTCAGCTCAGAGGGTGACCCTGGATTTTGCAATAAAACACAAAATATGTTCCAGCATTACCCCTACCAAAACTGCACTGATTTACAAGGTTTCCTCCCTTATCATGACTCAAGAGTTTGATCTCTGATCATCATAATAAATTTATCTCACAAATACCATAGATCTGTTGTTATTTGTATGTGACAGAGACAGCTACAGTCCCCTGCAGTCCAAATGTTTTTGGTTTGGAGAATCTTGGGCAATGCACTCTTCCCTTCCAGAAATCAAACATACCAAATTGTTTGCCAAATCTCCCATGATAAGAAAATATAATTAGATTACATGCAGTCTAGTTCTTTTTTTTGTGGGAAGTACTCCAACCATCTAAACTGTTTACAGATAAAACTGTCAGCTATGACTACTGGTGTTGCTAAAAGAAGTCATAGGTCAGATTTTGGAGACATTAAGTCTGATGCCATGGGACTTTGGTTCAAAGCCCAAAGTCTTTTCCACCAACCATCTAACCTGTGATGACTAGTATAGCTTCCTATCTTCCACTGGAAAAGAACCTTTGCACCAATATTTGCACCAATATCTATTACACAGATAACTCATTATCCAACTCATTCAATCTTGCCCCCCACCCCCATTTTCCTTGTAATGGTTCCATTTGTATTTTCATGTTTATGTTCTCTATTGTTATTCGTATTCATTATTGTATTTGATCATAGTTTTAATATATGCTCTAATCTACAGGATATCTATTTTCCAAGTCATTTGATGTATTTAAGTAATTCCTAATATCATTATTTCTTAGTTATTTTTGTATATTTTATTTTTCCAGTGGTGCAGTGGTTAGCACTGTTGCCTCACAACAAGAAGGTTCCGGGTTCAAACCTCATGGCTGACGGGGCCTTTCTGTGTGGAGTTTGCATGTTCTCCCGGTGTCTGCGTGGGTTTCAGCTGGGTGTTCCGGTTTTCCCCACCGTCCAAAAGACATGCGGTTAGGTTAACTGGCTACTCTAAATTGCCCATAGGTGTGTATGTGTGTCCTGCGATGGATTGGCGGCCCGTCCAGGATGTACCCTGCCTCTCACCTGAAGTTGGCTGGGATTGGCTCCAGCTTCTCCGCGACCTGTAATGGATAAGCGGTATAGAAAATGAGTGAGTGAGTGATAACACATTAACTTGTATTCACATTGTGTTTTGTGTTTCTTTAGCACTTTGTTTAAAAAATGTACTATGTAAATGCACTATGTAGTCTTAATTCCCAAACTCTTTTTGTTACAGTAGATTTTTCTCATTGCCTAGTGATACATGGTTTCTCTGGTTCAACCTACTTACATATTTGTGTAATAATTCACATTTTTTCCCATGAAAAAACTGTGTTAATAATAGTTTCTGTGCTTAGCAGCAATCTAATGGAATCCCTGCACTATGAAGCTGTGTTGAATGAATTTATGAAGTTCACAATGCTGTTGAAACTGGCCTACATCTTTGGATGCCGTATAGGACTTTTTTTATTTTTAATAACCCCAAATTGTGGAAAATAATGGAAATTAGTGAAATTGGTGGAGGATCTATCCAAGTGCTGTAATTTGGCTCATAGTTCCATACATTTGTCATGATTAAATGGAAACCCATTTGGGGTAATCTTTAATCTATGTAATTTCCTTTGTGTAGTGGACTTTATATGGAACTTTCATTTCAGGACAAATGGTTGGAAGATATTTGGTCACACACTAAGCCTGAATGTCATACTGAATACACTTCTACACTACATCATTACATGATTGTCCTCAAAAGAATGTCATTCTGAAAAATAAAATGTAGGGCGTAAGACTGATGTGTGGGATAGAAACTGCTGCTCCTTATAACAACTCCCTCCACAAAACAGTCCATTACATACACACATAGAAAGGCAGGCATGCAGAAATGAACAAGACGCTGATAATGGGTATTCTAAATTATATTTCTGTAATTAAACAGGACCAAAATAAAGAACAGTCTTGAGTTATTTATTCCATACATAATTCTTAATATGCATGTTTGCAAATTCTCACTGGTCCATTTATGACAGCATAACTAAAAGGGAAGCCAGAAGGTACCAAGGGGATGAGGGCACCCTGGGCCATAAAGCATCATGCTTTTTGTAGTCTAATGCCTAGTTAACTGATTCAGGATTTTGCAGTAGCCAGCGGTCATGGTTGGGAAAAATCAGCCAAAATGGAGCTTCTGTCAGAGCTTCCAATATTACCATCATGATGTCACCCCAACACAGACTTAAACAGAAAACTTTAATAAGAGGAAAGAAGAATTGCATTTACTGTGTCAGTCTGATAAAGAACATTTGTTATTATAAGTGCTTGAAGGCTAATATATTATGTGATGTACATTTTGACACCATCTTAAATTTGAGCTTTTATTACACCATTGGTAGGGAGAGAAGTTGTACCATGTTGAACCATCCCTGAACAAACCTAGTGTTTAATGGTTTGCTCAATCTTCAGTGCTAGTGGAAGCACTAGGATAGTATAGCTTGCAGCCTTCCAAGACCAACAGCAACTGTGCCCAAGATCTAACTGTTTCTTCTTCTTTCTTGCTGTCCTAACACGCAGAACCACTTCCAAATGACATTGAACATTAAAATCCCCTTGAGCCTTTATATTACTTGGCAGAAATAGTTAAATATTGGTGTAATTGTTTACCACACCCTCCCCTCTCTTTGGTATTAGTGAACTAATTTGAGGTTTAGATTGACTAAAAGCTATTTAACAAAAGTACTCCATTGCATTTACATTTACATTGACAGCATTTGGCAGATGCCAATAAAGTGACTTACAGCAGTGCTTGGTAGTTATAGTCTCCATCACAAACAAATGCTAATGCTAGTACAAGCTAGCTTTAGTGAATATTTAAATGTTTTGTGAAGAGGTATGTTTTCAGTCTTCATTTGAAGACAACCCAGTGGTTTGGACAGCCAGGAGAAATTAATTTCTTCAGTTGGGTGCCAGGACAGAAAAGAGTCTTGATGTAGGTCTTCCTTGTATCTTGGTGGGTTGTGTTGACCCATGCTACAGGCTGAATGGAGCAGCGTGCTGAGAAGGGTTTGATAAATGTCTTCAGGGAGGTGGGAGTTGATCCATTGTTGGCTTTGTAGGTGAGAATCAGTGTTTTAAATCTGCTGTCGACAGCTACAGGAAACCAGTGAAGGGAAGTCATGCAGCTCCATTCTGGATTAGTTGCAAAGGTAGTCTGGAGCACACGGGCAGACATGCCAGGAGGGATTTGCAGTATTCCAATGTTAAGATGACAACAGACTGAACAAGCACCTGAGTGGCCGTGATGGAGAGAAACAGTTGGCTCTTTGTGATGTTCTAAAGGAGAAACCTGCATGACACAGTTTGACTATGGCTAACATTTTTCTTTGGGCTCCCAATTGTTAATCAGGAATTCTAAAGCTATCAAGAAAACGATTGTGAGGGTGAAGCTAAGAGTCTCTGTGTAACCATAATTGTCTTTTTTGTCCAATAAGAAAAATGCATTTCTCTTCATTAAAATGGTGTAAAGGCCTTGGCTTTTCATATGCTACACTATTTTCCATGCCCCCCCACAAGTGTTTTATAGCATAATCATTCAGTGTAGATTCATAGCCCTATGCCCTGAGACTTTTGTTTCATATGCATTAATCTGTCCTTGTGGGGACAATGCATTACTGCCAAAGAGCTACCTTAGAGCTCTCAGGAAGAACCATTTCTATCTTCATTCTCTGATCCAATGCAAAGCTATGTCTCAGTCACTTTCCTTTCCCTCCCCGTCATTTTTGTTTTCCAACCTTATATTTCTAGTTTCCTACTCCCTCTCCAGGCCAACCAGACTCTGGCATTGTCATTCACCACAAAGAGCCTTGTGAAAGTTGCTTAAGAACACTAATAATGCTTACCACAAACTTTCACTGGTTTATGTCTTTGGGATACTGATTGTACATTAAAGTGAATCCCAAACCTCTAATCAAAACACATTATCGTTCAACCAGAGCAAACAAAAAGTAAGCTTTTGTATTCATGTCCCACCTTCTCAGCAGGCCTACATTTTGTACTATGTAACCTTGCATCAACTTTTCCCTTCTTCCCATGTTCTCATTATTTATGTATGTTGCAGATGTACATTTTTATTAAGTTCTAGAGCATGCAAGACCCATATGTATAAACACAGATGTTTCTTTTGCATTGAACATTGGAGACTTGCAAATGTAAAAGGTGAAAAAAAAGGTTTATATACTACTTGCGTCACTCAAATCAGTTTTAATGGTGTGCAAATTCCCCAATCTCTAACTACTTTAAAAACCGAGCTTAGCATTAGGCTTTATATTGAATTTGACTCCTAGAAACGGGCTGTTATGAAGGATTTGGGGTTCACAGCCTGGTTTTTTCATGATATTCCAATAGTCTGAGCCATGCATTTTGCCTGATTATTTTTTCAATATTTGTATAATATAATATTTGAGACATTTTTATTTATATTTATTTAATACTTTAATCAAATGTTATCGGTTATTAAATAGCATAAATCATAATGTTGGCTTTAATCCTTTTTCTTTTTATTCCAATGAATCAATTGCCAGGTCACCTTGATATATTTGACATGTTTTGGCTCCAGTTTGAAGTCTTCAAAGTCAGTTTGAAGTCTGAAGTAATGGTGCAATTGAAGTTTGGAAAACAAAATCACATGTCTCAACAAAAGCAACTTTGACTTCAAAAACCGTAGTCTTTGTAAAGGTTACCTATAGCTAAAAAATAGGTGTAAAAAAACGTTTAAAAAAGAAAGAAAGAAAAGGAGCTCTTGTTCTAATACTATTTACTTCAGCCTTTTTTCACTGCTAGAAAAATGGTTGTATGTTTTATTGCAACTTTTGTGTGAATATTTTTAACCCTTTTTTTCTCCCAGTTTGGGTATTTGTCAATTCCCAATTTGATGATTTGCTAGCTCTTCTTGATCACACGACAGTTACCAAATAGGAAGGGTGAAGGCTAACGTGTGTCCTCCTGGACCTGTGAAGCCAATCGCCAAATCTTTTTGAACTGCTGCTCATGTAATGTCACAGGGCAGTGTAACACACTTGGAGGAAAGCACTATTTGCCATCTTCTGCATGCATGCCCTCACAGACACCCATGTATGACTTGTGTTGCTCTGATTGACAGGGGAGAGGGTGATGCTATTCCTCCGATCCAAAAAGTAAATTTTGCTCTCTTGGACCCCTGGCCATGGATGGCTGTGGCATGATTGGGATTTTAACTTGCTATTTTCAGATGCTAGGGCAAACACTTTTCTATTGTGCCACTCTGGAGCCCATTTGTGTGAAACTGAACACAATTATAATGTTATCCCTAGATTTTCATGAAGTTTGCATGAGATCAGGTTCATGCCAATAGGTGATAGTGTCACTTTGGACTTTGAACACCATTTATGGCTGTTATACTGCTATACAATGATGGCAGCTAGTTGATTTTCTCCAGATAAGATGGAGCTGAACTTTTCTGAGAGTCAGCATGTACTTTGATCTTTTCTTTGGCCATTAGATTGCTTTAGTGCACCACAACATGCAGTTCATCAGCTGTCGGAATCTTTGTGTGGATTTTATTTCCAAATGTCAGCTCAGCAGGCTGTCAGGCATTCAACTGTATTCCTGAAGAAAGATGCCTAGATTATGTTTCAATGCAATGTCTTGAGTCTTACAGCGTTTCCATGGGTCCTCATGAATTGCTCTGTAGCAGCAGTGAACTGTGGCCATAAGGGTGCATTTTTTATGTGGTGAAACCCTAAATATGTTGCTGAATTTGCTGAAAGGTGGCCCATTATCTGTCTTTACTGTTTGGGAGCTGCCAAACAGTGAGAATATATACTCCAGTACAGGGATCACAGTGTTGGCTGAGGTGGAACAGACAGCTTCCACTACTGGAAAGTGGGACCACTCATTAACTATAGCTAGTTACTTGCCAGTAGTAAGAATACTGTACAAGTCTGCACCAACATCCTTCCAGGATGCATATTTAGTGGTCATCTTTTATAGTTTAATGATCTTCAGAGTGTTTGCCTGGCATGTGAGACACCTTCACATATAAAGGACCTTTTTTTTTTTAACAATTCCTTGATGGCCTTGTGGGCAAGCTGTAACATTCTGTTTTCACATACTAGCAGAATTATTACACTAGAGTTCTGTGTCATGTAAAGGCAGCGGTAGATGGATGTAAGTGTAGGAAGAGTTTATTGAAAGCACACTGGCAAACAGTTCCAAAACATAAGACAAAGGCAGAGTAGTAAAACAGGAAATGGTCAGGATATCCAGGGCAGAGACAAAATGTAGTCAGGAAAACAGATACAGAGTTGGAAACCAGAATATCAAAACAGTACTACAAAGGATTGGTAACGTGACACACAAGGTACAGAGCGTATACTTCACAAAGTCTGTGTGTAGAGAGAGTCCTTATAAGCGTGTGCTGTGATTGCACTCTAATCAGGAACAGGTGCATGGCAATTAGCTTTAATGAGCTTAAGCATGGCGCTGCATACGAGTTGCAGTCTGCGGTGCGTGCTGCACGCTCCGAGCGCTTATGTTCGTGGACGTGACACTCTGCAGCCAGTTCACCAATTGAATTGAAGTTAACCTAATTTTAATGTAAACTGCCACAAACTATGTAAAAATTTAATGGCCCTGAAAGGTTTTTATTTTCCCCATGTAAAGCAACCTTGGGATTGTGAAAGGCACTATACATGTAAATGTGACATTATTCATTATAATTATTACGTAGCATAGTTGCAATATAGCCTAATGTCCCACTGATATAACGTTTACAAATATGCATGTAAAATAAAGGTAAAAAATAATTTTAAACTTGTTTAAAAAGAGTTGATAACAGCAGAACGATCTGAAGTAGTCCGTCTCAAACTGTATAATTCATACAGTTGCCCGGTTAATGGTTGTATAAAAGATGTGAAATATTAATTAAGAACATAAAGTTAACCATAGCCTTAAATGGCTTATGAGGATGTTTTTCCAGTGTATGCAATTTTATTTTTCCACAGTAATGTTGACTTTTGCATGGAATTGCCTTGTTTTCCTCCAAACCACCAAATGTCACCATATTTCCATTCTCTACATGCTGCTAGACCTCCTGAGCTTATTTTCCTTAAGGAGAGCATTTCCCCCATTTTAATGTGCATATAAATTGCTTGTAACAGTTAGTACAGTGAGTTATCTTGTCTTGTAATTTGGCATGAAATCACACACATTATTCAGTATTTTACTTTATTTGTTTAGAAGGTTTAACAATAGACACTGTCACCAAGCAGCTTTGCAGAAATCCAAATATAGATTTAGATCCCTAATGAGCAAGCCAGACACAATAGTGGGAAGCAAAAACTCCCTGAAATTGCATGAGGAAGAAACCTTAAGAAAGCCTCAAAAACTCTCAAAAGGTAACCCATCCTCTTCTAGGTGACCAGATAGTGGGATAATTCCAAATATTGAGTCCAAATGTTCTGTATTCTATAACTTCAATATTTATACAGGCAAATGTATGTATATTCAGAATCAGGCTGTGCAACTGCTTATGTTGATTTTCTGGATGGCTTATTCAGAATATTAAAATTATCTGCATGTAGTTTATGCCTTTGAGGTTCCCAGATTTATTTTGTGTAATGTGTCAGAGACAGGGTTTTCAATACTGTCTCGACCTAGAGCTTAGAGCCCCTTTCACATACGAAATGTTATTATATGAGTTAAAAACAACACAGAACAGATAAATTTACTGTAAATTTAACATACTTAAATAAAACTTACTGTATTTAACAGAATGCTACGTAGCATAAACCATGCGAGACGAGATATGACATATAATTCATGAGGCAGCAAGTCCATTGTTGTAAAAAGCCCAAGCTGAGACATTAGCTACAGAAGTTAGCAACATGGCACTACTCGAGCTGCATCATGTGTCTGTTGAGAGAGTTGTGTTCCTGTTTCTGAATATTTGTTTTGTTCAAGCAAAGGTTATTTATAACATTTTTGCTTATACAGTGGGACCACCGTATCCGCTGACTTGCTCAATCATACAAGCATGACCCCTCAAAATACATACTCTGCTTATAGACAACATTAACCATGCATTAATTCACTTTTTTCACCTATTACTTGCCTTATGTAAACCTTATCTTGTCTTGCATTTGTTTTTATTTTCCATGCCAATGCTCATTGTGTTCCTCACTTCTACTCTTGTGTTTTCATGGCAGGTGATTTTTGTTGCTTTGACTATCCTTTGTAAATAAAAGGTTTCCACACTTGCATCCATCTCTGTGCCTCAACCATGACAAAAAATATTAACCGGAAACATGAATCCCATTCATTCGAGAGTGAGCAAGAGAGAGAGAGAGAGAGACCACATTCACATAACTTTTATTAGAGTATATTGTTATAACTGTTTTATTTTATTAGTAGTTACTGTTGTTGATGTCACATTGTGTGTAGTTTATCAATGAAACTTTATCATAGGTATGTATGTACATGAAAAAAAAAACAAGCTTTATATATCGTTTGCTCCTATCCTTGGTTTCGGCTCACTGTGTTAGATCTTGGAATGTATCCCCTGTGGATACGGTGCTCCCACTGTATCTGCCGATGTTTTCTTTGCTTGTTGTTTTGAATTTTCCACAAGTTGCAACATTAAGGCAGTATGAGTAGTGCTCTTGCAATATCATTACATCATCATTTATGTCACCGCCAGCAACATCATGACCAGTTGTCATGTATGCACCTGCTTGCATTCAAGACTCCATTTCCCAGGATTCTCAGTGGCCTTCAAATATGGCCACCATAGACTACAATACCCATCCTGCACCTCACCGCTCACGGTCACTGGAGTTCTAATCACACACACCTGTTCCTGATTACAGCCACTATCTCACTGCACCTATTTAAGGACTTTAGTGCTCTCTATTCATTGCAAAGTAAATGCTCAGTGTATTCTTGCCTGACTTTACCAAGCCTTTTGATAATCATGCTGATATTCTGGTTTTGGCTTTATTTGTACTTTGGATTGTTGTTCTTTTGTCTTTGCCTTTGATAACCTGTTTGTGCCTTGGCTGACCATTGTCTGTTTTTTGACTCTGCCTTTTGCCTACCGTTTTGGACTTGCCTACCAGCGGTGCCTAATTAAACTCTCTGCTGCTTTTACATCCGTCTGTCACCTGCATTCCTGACACCGGTCACCACACGTAAATTTGATGGTTCCAATTCCCACTGGAGCCATGACAAACAATTTCTGTAAATGTTACTAAATTGACAGGGGATAGATTAATATTTCAACTTTGCTGCTTTGCTCCCGTTTCCATAGGACAACATTACAGCATAATAATGGAAAATATCTGTTTTCACTGTGAGTGGGAATGGGGTAAAGATCATAGTGAGCTTGTGAGAATGGAGAAAAATGAACCATGCACTCTGGGTGAGAGGAATGGAATGATCTCTCCTCCCTGTCAATCACAGTGACACTACCCAATCACATAGGCATCTGTGAGCTCTTTTATGTGGAAGAAGGTTGACAGCACATTCCTACGAGGGTGTTATGCTGCCCTGTGATGCAGTATGAGCAGCAGTTTGAAATACAGGCAGTTGCTTCAAGTGTCTTGAAGGAAGCATGTGCTTAGTCATATTACAGGGGAGAGCTGGCAGGTGGATGGGAATTGGCAGGTGATTAAACTGGGGAGAAAATGGGAAAAAAAGTATAATATTAAGCCATTCAATATTAGTCAGTTATATTTAAAATCACAAGCATGTCTTAGTGACATTGATGCAACTATGTTAGCATCACACACTACATGAATACAAGGATAAGCTCAATTTAGGGAAAATTAAACTAAAAAAAAACAAAAAAGTTAGGGGAAAAAAGTAAATGAGAGACTCCCTTAGAGTGCATGCAATACATGAAAAAATGTAGATGAAAAACAGAAGAGCAATTACAGCTATTACTAATCACAGCCTTGTTTGAATAAAATAAAATCGTACCCATTTATACAACAAACTGGAAGCAAACTGACTCAGAGTTTAGAAGTCCCAGACTCTGAATCACTGGGTAAATCTTCCACTATGACGGATGTACCTGCTGGAGCAGCTACTAGGATATCCAGTGTGGAAATTTTTATGATATAATCACTCTGGGACATTGTCATTATGTAGTCAGCAACATCTGAGTTTCCTGTAACGTCTTGCGTGTCTCAAAGCTTTGTGTCTACTAACTGCTGAAAGAAACCAATCAGTTACAAGACATGTTGAATCAGTTGGCCTGCTGACATGAAGCATGCAAACATCTGGCTTTAGCCACAAATTAGAGGATCTTTAGAGGTTGAGATTTTAAATAAAATATCAGAGAAATCTAGAGATAAAGTGGTTAAAGAAACTAGAGTATTTTGGGTTAAATATATATTGGTTTGGCAAACATTCTAGATAGGTCTGCTTTTCCTACATTAGAAAAGCAGATGTGCTTAGTGATTGTTCCCCTACCTTTCATATTCACACTGTAACCACAAAATCTTTGTCAGCCCTAAACTGTTATATGAGATGGTTTCTTCTGAGTGTTCAGAAAGCCTTAATGAAAAATAACTATGAATTGGGTTGAGCGGAATTCTCCGGATAGCAATCTTACTTTTAAAGCATTCAGTCAAGTTCAACTGTGTCAATATTTCCTACTACATATTTGGAGCTTGATTTTGATGCATTAAGGGTTTGTATGTTATTTTGAGATTGGACTACTGCAACGTGCTCCTTGCTTCTTCTGTGTGCATTTGACCTCTGTAACTGATGCAGAATGCAAACATATGACATTTTTCAAGCTCCTACAACTCCCCACTGATGCGCTCTATCCACTAGCTTCCTTTAAAAAAAAAAAAATCCTGATGCTCACCTACAAAGCTGAAAATAGACCCCCACCTACCTAAAGGTGCTTATCACTCCCTGCACACCCCGCTTTGCACTATGCACCCTTCAGACCTCTAGTATGATTCAGTTTGACCCACTATACCTCAGGGAAGACATGCATCAAGATTCTTCTCTGTCATGAAACCCTGGTGGTGAAATGAACTTCCCCTGGCTGTCTAAACAGCTGGGGGCAGCCATGGCCTGAAGGCTAGAGAAGCAGCCTTGGGCCTGAAGGGTCGCT
>JAOTRR010000036.1:8180732-8193679 GCA_028570945.1 Gogo arcuatus
TGCGACAATTCTGTTGTTAAAAGCGCTATATAAATAAACTTGACTTGACTATTAATATCTTATGATTCATTTAATTGTGCTGTTTGAATCTGATTCACTCTCAAGTGGTCTTACATGTAATCGAGTCACTAATCTGTGTCTGTGTTAGATTTTTAAATAAATAATTATTTCAGTGCCTGATATGATATACAGTCCTACTCTCTGCAGTTGATTTGGTGTCAAGCATCTAATCCAATTAGAAACAGAAGCCTCCGAAGAGGACACACTGATCCTGTTACTCAGCATATTTCTCATAACACAGTAGTTATGAAGCAATTCAGAAACTGTCACTGACTGGTGGGAAGTCTAAATCAGATCGCCGAACCAGTTCCCATAAAATGATGAATCATATATTGTTTGGCCAGTGAAATAAAAGGGGAAAATACTTTTTAAAAAAAATCAGATTATTGAATCTTTTCTGTATTTTCATTATTGCTGTTCAAAATCTTTATCTTCAGTCCTACATATCTTAAGGGAAATTTTCTGCATAAAAACACTTATGATTACAGAACAGACATGTTTGGGTTCAGAGCTGAAGATAGTCATTGAGAGGCAACTCTGGACTGCATTTCAGTCATTTTCCCTTCCTAATAACCCAACCACAGAACCCATTACCATTTGTATAAATAAAAAAAATCCCATCATAAATATTTTATTTCTTTTTTTGTTTGTTTTGTTTTGTTTGGAATTAAATGTTTTATTCCTTCTCTTTTTACCTGTCAGCATTATAATTAATGAGAGTTTGCCATCAATATTTCTCCTCTCATTTAAATAAATTAGATACAAAATAAAATAAAGACAAAAGATGAGTAGATTGTCAAGTCCCACAATCTAGAATAGCCAGACAGACTTTTACTCATTCACAGATGACAGTTTACTGTGAATGCTTAGTCCTATCAGGTTGTAAACACTTTCACAAACCTGGGAAACTTTCCTTGTGTGTCAGCACCTCATGGTTTAATATTAGAGTTAACAATGGCCACTAGCACCAACAAAACCATGAATCATACTCTTTAAGTGGAGCATATTTATCTATGTTTTGTTTCTGTACTTTGCCATAAAATTTCCCAAATTTCATTCAGTTTGGGAGGTGCTAGTGGTTCTGACAAAATAGCATTTACCTTCCAAAGTGAAAGCTAGAAACATTGTGCTCCAACTGGAAGGCAGCTCCCTAGGCAGGCTGCATTTTTGGTCCACATTCTCACATTCCGACTGTAAAGGTTGTCCAATTTTGGAAGGCAGCTGCCCTCTGAGGGCCCTTATTTTGGCAGAAATTTGAGGTATGTAGGCATCCCTTAATTCTGTTCACCAGACCAGTGAATGTTTTTAAGAGCAACCACTTCTGACTTGATTTAGAGGAACTTTGACTTGTGAATTTACAAGCTTCAGGCTTGTGAGTCAACAAAAACCAGTTGGGTGGGACTGTGCTGTCTTTGGTTCATAGAAAATTGGACGAGCTTCTAGTTATTAAGTATTAGTCACACTGGACTTTTGCCACACTGTTTTCTTAATGTTTCTTGGCACACATTTCTAAAACAATTAGTCAAATACTACGGATTTTTGTGGTGAAATACTGTATTTTCTCTCTGCCTGCTAGGATTTCCTTGTTCACAATGTTGGCACCACTGCATTGAAGAGATTCACAAAGCAGTCTTTATGATTACACTAGCAGTTCTTAGGTACCAGTCTACAGTGTCCAGGTGAGATTATCCACTAATGCAAGGGTGAGTCATGGTCATAAACTGTTATACTTGCGTAGGATATACTTGTGGGACCAATCATACTTTGCCCTCTGGTACTTCAGTATCAAAACACTGCTGGTTCTAAAAGTCATTGATTTTTTTTTACTGCTTTACATGAGAAAGCTGCAAAAGCTGCACACTCTTCACCATGCTTAACTAAGGATGGTGTATGGTTCTCTATTCCATACTTTTCTTAACATCCTTTACACTGTGTGTTATACACTGTATTAGTTTATTTTTCACAGAGTACAGCACAGGTTCGCAACCCTGGTCCTGGAGTATACCCTCTCCTGCAAATTTTAGAATTTTCCCTTCTCTAGACACATCTGATTCAACTGATGAGCTAATTAACAACCCTTCCAGAGCTGAAGTTAAAGCTCAGGACCTACTATAACCCTCAGGTTCTTCTCTGAAGTCTGTGATTATTTGACATGTAACAACACTTATTGATTAAGAAGGGTTTCTGTATCAATATCTCATGATTCATTTAACTGTGCTGTTTAAATCTGATTCACTCTGAAGTGGTCTTACATGTTACTGAGCCACTAATATGTGTGTCTGTGTTAGATTATCAAATAAAGAATTATTTCAGTGGCTATGATATACAGTCCAACTCTCTGCAGTTGATTCAGTGTCTAGCATCGAAGCCTCCGGAGAGGACATGCTGATTCTGTTACTCAGCATATTTCTCATAACACAGTAATTATGAAATGATTCCCTTGTTGCAGTAACCGTCACTGTCTGGTGGAAAGTCTTAATCAGATCACCGGAACCAGTTCCAGTAAAATGATGAATCATCTACTGTTTGGACAGTGGAAAGAAAGAAAAAAAAAAGGGGGTGGGGGGATGGGGGGGTAATATTTTTAGTAAAATCAGATTATTGAATCAATTCTGTATGTTCATTATTGCTGTTCAAAATCTTCATCTTCAGTCCTACATATTTTAAGGGAAATTTTCAGCATAAAAACACATGATTATAGAACAGATATGTTTAGGTTCAGAGCTGACGATAGTCATTGAGAGGCAACTCCGGACTGCATTTCAGTCATTTTCCCTTCCTAATAACCCAACCACAGAACCCATTACCATTTGTATAAATAAAAAAAATCCCATCATAAATATTTTATTTCTTTTTTTGTTTGTTTTGTTTTGTTTGGAATTAAATGTTTTATTCCTTCTCTTTTTACCTGTCAGCATTATAATTAATGAGAGTTTGCCATCAATATTTCTCCTCTCATTTAAATAAATTAGATACAAAATAAAATAAAGACAAAAGATGAGTAGATTGTCAAGTCCCACAATCTAGAATAGCCAGACAGACTTTTACTCATTCACAGATGACAGTTTACTGTGAATGCTTAGTCCTATCAGGTTGTAAACACTTTCACAAACCTGGGAAACTTTCCTTGTGTGTCAGCACCTCATGGTTTAATATTAGAGTTAACAATGGCCACTAGCACCAACAAAACCATGAATCATACTCTTTAAGTGGAGCATATTTATCTATGTTTTGTTTCTGTACTTTGCCATAAAATTTCCCAAATTTCATTCAGTTTGGGAGGTGCTAGTGGTTCTGACAAAATAGCATTTACCTTCCAAAGTGAAAGCTAGAAACATTGTGCTCCAACTGGAAGGCAGCTCCCTAGGCAGGCTGCATTTTTGGTCCACATTCTCACATTCCGACTGTAAAGGTTGTCCAATTTTGGAAGGCAGCTGCCCTCTGAGGGCCCTTATTTTGGCAGAAATTTGAGGTAGGCATCCCATAATTCTGTTCACCAGACCAGTGATTTAAGAATGTCTTTAAGAGGAAAGCACTTCTGACTTGATTTAAAGGAACTTTGACCTGTGAATTCAAAATGATTCCAAAAAGACTTTTGTTTAAAGACTTTGTAATAAATATTTCCTTTACTTTTCTCCACTGTCTTTTAAATAGCTAATTAATAGCATGAGACCACGATAACTATGATATGTTTAGACTAGGTTATCTTAGTGTATAAATTTCAAGCAATAACACTCCTAAAAAAGACATAATTTAAACCACTAACTTACCATACTTCAGAAACCAATACAAGCATATTACAACTGCATCTTTGCACATCTAAAACATGCATTAAATCTTAATGGCCAAAAAGAAACAACACCATATCAAGGCTATCGATATCATTTGGCCTATAAACATGTAAACTCTAGTTATGAAGTAGCAGTGACACACAATATTGAGCTGACTGGTCTTTTATGTCATAGAGTGTGCTTACTGGAATTATGGCATGACTAATAAATAATACAGCTGTCTCCATGGATCATTGTTTTGTCTTCTGTTTTTTCATCTGGGTAAAACTGGAGAAATATTCATCACTGTAAATGGGGCAGCTGCTGCGGTTTACAGGTTTCTGACCTCTACATTTGCATGGAAGGTTTATTCTCATTGTTTTATAGACAAAGGTATTTAGGATAGCACCCTGGCTCTGTGCTTGAATTTATGCCTCAGTTTATGTGGAACGGCAGTCCTGCTGTTTAGGACCTTATCCAGAGCCCTGGCCTGTCTTTCTACCTCTCACTTGGAGAGTAGCAGGGATCGTGAAATCTTTATCTTGACTATTTATAAGCATCTGCGGATAACACACATTCAGACAAGCAGATTACTGCAATCCTGCTTGTAATTAAAACCACCTGTAGATGACTCATATTCAGAAAAGAATTTGAAAGGGATTTTGGTTTATACTCAAAGCCGCATCTAGATAATCAACATTCAGACAGGCATATTAAAGTGATTTAGCTTTTATTTAATAATGCACTTAGATAACACCCAGATAACCTACATGCAGATATTCAAGATAATAATATTTTATTTATATGCATGCTGTTGTATTTGAGCCAAGCAGTCTTTTGCTGTTCAGCCCATAAGATATGAACAAATAAATCATTTTACAAATCAGTGCTTGCATAAAACCACAACCCAGAATTTTTGGCTATCTCACTTTGACAGACCGTGGCTAATGTTTATCTAATGTGTTATTTTGAAATCCCTTCTCTGAATTTGTTATGAGATACTGGGTGGTAGAAAATCACTTAGTAGGGTTAGGCAGTGTATGTGCGTCTGTGTATCAGTCTGTGAATATTTTGTGAAGTTTTAAAATACAATAATTCAATTCAATTTTATTTGTTTTGTATAGTGGGTTTTAACAATACATGATCACACAACTGACAGAGAGGACAGATTATATAGATATGTATAATATTTGGATTGAGCTTCATACATTAATGAAAGCATTAAATTGAAGCAATATTGTACGAGCAAGAGTGAACACAGACAAAAGGAGTGATACAAACAGTAAAATAGTGTGTCCCAGCATGGATATACAAAATATAAGCACTCATGGAAAGCCACTTGTCCAATCTAGTTAGTGGAACGGAACTAACTGTTGAATAATTAAAGAATATTCTAGCTTAGGATTTAGCCCTGCAATAGATTGGCGACCTGCCCAGGGTATACCCTGCCTCTCCACCAAAGTCAGCTGGGATTGGCTCCAGCTTCCCCATGACCCTGATGGATAAGCTGTATAAATGATGGATGGATGGTTGATTGGATGGGTGGATGGCTTAGGATCAATTTGTCTCATCAAAGAGGGAAAATCAGTGGCAACAGGTCAAACAGAAATGTACTGTATTCTTTAAACAAACCGTTCAAATTGTTTTTATGAAATTTCAACAGACCTTGCTTACTTTTCATGACTTGGTCAAACTTCATTCTAAAGAGGAACCATGACTGTAAAATCGTCCAAGCACTTAAAGGTTGTTGTTGTTTTTTAAGATGAAGTAGCCAAAGAAGCGGCAATGGAGATTGAGCCAGAAACGCAGCATGGTGTAATGACTTTCACTGCAATCAAGGCGTACTATGTGATGTAGAACGTCCAAAAGTGCAGATCTCATAAACCTATGTTGTAAAAAAAAAAATGACATCAATAAAAAAAGATGTCTTAAAAATGAGCTGGATGTACAAATACAGGAAGTAGTTTAATAGGCATGGTGTAAACAATGGCTTTTTTCCACAGATCCAGATTGCGAGAGCTGTTTTTGCCATGGAAAACTATTAGTTGATGGTTACTACAATTAATAAAAGATGGTGGCTGCAAAAATCCAGAGAACAGCCCCATAGAATTGTGGCTGTGTTAAAGCCATTGCTTCTCAAAATGGAATCTGTAGACACCATGATTAATTATAGTTAAGGTTTCAGATGAAAAGATGACAGCTATGTATGTTTGTGTTCAGTTGTAATCATGTAGATGTTATAAGCCAGAGGCACTTGGATGCTGAATTTTCTTTATTAAGGCTTATCCAATGGGCATGGTTGTGATGAATATAAAAACCAGAAGCACAATTAGGACAAGAAATAGGAGAACTAGAACAAATATAAACATTATGAGGCTAGAACTAGAAACCAAGGCAACAAAATCACAGCTCAGGATACAGCCAATTATATACGAACTGTGCCTCAAATCACATACTTAAGTGCAATCCGAAATCCCATTTCTCTGCTCAGAGGTTATGAGTGGCTAGTAGCTCTTAAGCTAAGCTAGCTGGCACATCAAATCAAACTATGACACAAATACAACAAAAACGTAGTTTGTAGGCTGTATTTGGCCTACATAGTAGTACACAGTATTTACACTATGTAGGTATGTGCTAGTTTGCACACATATAAGGAGGTGAAAAGCAGGGAGAATGTAAGGGAATGATGTTAATCCACATATGCAAGTATATAGTGAATAGTGTTCAGTGAACAATTTTGCATTAACAATGAAATCATGTCCTGCATGTCATTTGATCTGCAGCTCTGGCACATTTTTGTGTCTCAGTTCTAATGTGCCAACAAGTGTCCTAAAGCATTTTTCCGTTAGGTCTTTCTCACTCGTGCCTTTGTGATTTAACAAGACTCACTTTGGCCTATGCCAGAGCATAAAAGATGGAAAGATAATCATCACTGCACAGCAGTTTTCAAGAAAGATTTCAAAATTAATGTCTAGACATGTTTAATAGTGTATTACAAGAAAACAGGCTGAAGTGGTTCAGAGCTGATCATATGTTTATTTCATTTTTTTCCCCATAGTGTCCTGGCTAAGAGTCTGTGGCTTATTTTAAAAGCATTGTTGTTGCCTCATATCACATGCTCTGGTTTTCCACAGACATAAACGTTTGCAGCTAATTTGCATTGTTTTTGCATACAAGGAGCTAAAGTAACAAAAGTCTCCCGATTTAGTCATCTTAAAAATACATTTATAGGATTGGTAATGGGCTAGAGTGATTTAACTGGATTTACAAATAAAGTCCTGAGCACTACCCCTGCCCTTTGCTTTAAGCTAAACCACTTGTGACTTTCATACCAATTGCCATGTGCATTTCTAAGGATATTCGGTTATGCAACAGTACAGAATTGATTGAGAAATTACTGAAAATTTGCTTTTACCCTTAAACTCAGGGGTGAACAATACTAACTGTACACTGATTCTACTATATTATTATTTTGGTGTATTTATGCTTTACTTGAGTATTATTGAAGCTAAGAGGCCCAAACCTGTTCCAGCATGACAGTGCCCCCGTGCATAAAGCCATGAGGACATGGTTGGCCAAGGTTGGAGTTTAACTTAAGTGTCCTGCACAGAGCCCCGACCTCAACCCCACTGAACACCTTTGGGATGAGGTTAAACGCAGACTGCACCCCAGGACTCCTCACCTAACATCAGTGCCTGACCTCACTAATGCTCTTGTGACTGAATGATCACAAATCCCCACAGCTGTGCTCCAAAATCTAGTGGAAAGCCTTCTGGGAGGGGAGTGAAGGCTATTATAACAGCCAAGGGGACTAACTCTGGAATGTGATGTTCAAAAAGCACATATGAGTGTCCACACACTTTTGGTTATATAGTGTATGTTGATATTCTATGTTCTATGCGAATTAAAGAATCATTTCATAACTACTTCTTCATAAATAGTTTCTCAAGTACTTAGCTACTGTATATCTCACACACATTGGATGACATATTACAGCATGCTGTGTATGACTGTACATGTTATTTTGTCCCCAACATGTATAATAGTTTTCTTTTTTGGCATTTTTGTGTCGAAATTTGGGGTTTGGAATGTACTGTACTACTGCAACATGACCTTTCAGTCACAGATATTTAACTATTGTGCCATCACTAATCCCACAGATGTTGATTTCTAACATCTTTAAAGTTCCAAATGAAACCAATTTTAAATAAGCAGCAATTCATAAAAGTCTTCTCAGCATACATATGTTTAGGTCTTTAATGTCTTTATTTTGACCTTCTGTTATTTATGCATCATTCTCATAAAAACTTGACATTATAAAATGTACTAGTTTAAACAAAACAAAAAAGAAAGAAAGAAAAAGTGAGCTGTATTTTTGCCCTACACAGGAACCATAACTGTTTTCATCATTGCAGTTTCTGCATAGCTAAACAATGACTGATATTCTGCTATTTCCAAGTATTTTGTAAGATCAGAAAAGTGAAGAATTCAGTTAAACAGTAAACATTTCCACTGCCATCATGATTGTACCTGAAGTGGAAGAGCAAATTTGCTACCTATCAGATTAACATCACTTACAACACTTAACAGCTTAATAACACTTACTGCCACACATAATATTAACAGCTGTTCTCTCTTGCCCCCGGTAATGGTTAAAGATTCATGTAGGGAAATGCATTAAGGACTCAGGGTTTAATATTAATATTAATAAAATCGTTAATGAAAAAATCTATCACCAGACACTAATGATAAGGTCATTGTCCATCAAATCATTTTATTGAATGAACATACGGTATGACTCATGGACATTTTCATTTGTTGCTGAGGTTTTGTTTTGTTTTTTTCTTTTTTTTCCCCTGGCCATTCAGAATTTTATCTAGTGGGACTTTTGAGAAGATCTTAAATATCAGCACTTAAGAAAGGTGAAATCACAGGGATTCCCCATTTATAGAACACTTTTATGGGTAGAAAGAAGAGGATACCACTAATTCCAACAACAAAACTATTAAGATAAGCTTGTTATTCCATAACTCCTTCACCTATGACTGGTGTTGTACTTTCTCTAGACAGGTCTCTGGTCTATTCAACTTTCTTAATGACGACAGTTCATGACAAAAATTGTTCAGTTGGAAGCACTTCAGTTCTCACTGCCTGCTTAGGTGGCATTGTTTATCATCTTTGTACTAGCCAAAGCTTTCCTCTGCGCACTTCCTGGATCTCTCTTATTTTATTTTTCCAACTGTGAAATTAAGTGGGACTCTGGAAGAGCCTGTAAAACTCCATGCTGCCTTACAAATGTCACCTCATTCCAGCTCACAAATGTCCAAGAGAGAGCATTAATGCAGGAGACACTGTGTATTCTCAACTGCTTCTGGCAGATGTTTATAGAGTACTGCAAGGCTGTAACACTCACTGACGCTTCCTCCACATTCCCTGCTACAGTGGGCCAAGACCTGGTCAGCTGTCTGAACTTACCTAACAAGGCTAGCACTAGCATTGTTCACACCCCCAGACAATGCTACACTCCTTGACAGTGCCCATATTGTAAAGAGATCCACATGAACTGTAGGCAAAAACCACAGAGAGGAGATAATGGGGTTTGTCTTCTTCTTGAGCAGCTTTAAAAAAAAAAAACACTTTACCTTCCTGCCAACTCATGGTTGAATTTAGTGTGAGTACATACACTATCTTTGTCTGTGTTACTTTGTATATAATTCTTTTATGACCTATTTGATTTTCCCCTTCTCTTTTTAATACCTGTCACGTACATCAGTTAAACTGTCTTGGTCCTTACCAATAGTTTCACTGGTTCCCTGTTCTTTTCAGAATGCTAAATACTTCTTCTGGTCTTTAAGTGCCTGTGTGGTCTGGCCTACTTTCTAGCCTTCTTCTTTCATACTCATCTTGACTTGTATTTACTACTTTCTTCTATTTCTCATCCTCCACCTTAAAACTATAGGTTCTGCTTCAGTATTTTAACACAAATACAGTGTTCAGTTTTGACACTGTAACTTTAAGTAGATGTGCCATGACTTTTCAACGCATCCCGTTCACCCTCAGTGTTCACTTTTTTTCCTTAGTCCATGTTTAAAAAGATAAAAACAAATCCACTACAACCATGTCTTTCAAAGATTTAAAAAAAAGAGTTCATTTGTGGCATCTATATCAGATTATTTGCTGTTCAAAAATTATTTGGGGAATTGAGCAACAGCACCAGCAACAGTTGTAATTAAAAAAAAATTATAATAATACACTGACTGGTATGAAGAAGTGAGGCTGGGGCTGAGTCTTTGTAGCCCAGACTGTAAATTCATGTAGCCCATCATTTGGGCTGATCTTTTTCACCTCACTTTGCTGATGTAGCCACAACACATCATCACCAATGGCTGAGAAGCCACATGTGAAATTCAGTTGAAGGTGAACATGAACAAGGTGTATTATTTTACTCTAGCATAGTTTTTTGCCCCCAGTACATATTGTCCAGTCAAAGTACTAATTACACAAAAGGACAGATGACAGGACAATGAGTTTGAATGAAAATGTTGTGGCTTTTCTGTTTACCATGTTTGGTAATTGGAGGAAATATGAAGCCAGTGTGTGAGTGTTTGATATAATAGTTGAGACTCATGATATGATGTACTGCTCCACCCTAATAGTTTTTACCATCAAGATATTGATATATATTAGGTTTATACCCCATCTAACATCAAAAACAGTCATCACTGACTGCAATATTAATCCTATGGTATTATCTTTGAAAATACGCTTGTGGAATATAAATGAAATTAGCTCCCCAATTAGCTCTGCTGAAAAATAATAAACAACTAAATCACTTAAATAAAATGAGATCTGGCATCTGCTTTATACAAGAAACTTGTGTCACAGAAGGGGAGTCTCAGAAACTCATAACCAGATGGCTTGACCAGATGTATCACTCCACAAACAACAATAAAAAAAAAAGAAAGAAAAAAGAAAAACAGTGTATCCATTTTAATCCGGAAAAACATTTACTTTTCCAAAAATTCAACAATGATACATTACAATAATCTGTCCTGTTGGAAAGGACAGTTTAATTCTAGGAAACATTTATGACCTTAGCATAGTCTTACATTGTAGCATCAATCTAGGTGGTGATTTAATCCCAGCTCAGAAAGCATACTCACTAGTTTACCATTAATATTCACCAACAAATTCACCCCTGTTTGCCTACAGAATCCAAGCACTCTGATTATTCCATTAATAAAAAAAATCTTACTCCCTCTTTTTAAGGAAACAGCAAATGAAAAAAAGAATAGACATTGACCAAAACTTACAAGATGTTGTGAATTTTGACAATGAATGATAGGTGAAAACAGGAAACAGGTGTGTTTGAGCTCAGGTGATTGAGAGAGATGTGAAGTCCATGTTGGCTCTGGCATGTTGGCATTGGAGAGCAGTGGCTCTTGATCCTATTCTTAAGATGAGAAGGAGAGATTGAGCCCTCTGGACACCCACTGTTTTTAATCAAGGATCTTCTTAAATCAAATAGTAAATTTACATGTTCTGTCTTTGATGCCTTTACATGTGGATAATTTCAGTTGAGTTATCTTGTTCCGTGTTGGACCAGTAGACTGCTTGATGTCCTCGTACATCCCTCTGATGTTGTCAGTGTCAGCAGCAATCTGAATTTTGGACCAGTGCTGTAGCCACTAGTCATCGGCACATTGCCTAACAGCTTGCTGGACTTTAGTCTGGGCAACCTAGATTGCCTGCAAGTTCCTCAGTCTTGTATGCTGCTAGTTCTTATCAATCAAGGGCAGAATCTCCACTGAGTGTGTGTCAAACCAGCCTGCAGACTTAACTGTCTTTTTACTGTAGATGATTGTACTGTAGATGTGTATTGTAGATGATTTCCTGCAGGTATTTTCATCTCTTGCTGAGGTCAGTGTCAGGGGAACTCTTTATACCACTGCTTTGTCAAATTCTCAAATTCATTTTGAGTGTCCAGTGTCATGGTTTTGTCTTTAGCACAGAGGACTCACTAACATGACAAGCTGCATTTTTTTTGTCTTATTAACTTCAAGAGGACAAAAAAAGAGAGGCTGGAGAGGGAATGACTGTTTGCAGCTGATATATTGTAAATGATAACAGGATTTAACTTGTTTCATGGATGTCACATAATTTTAATAAATAAAATATTGTTAGTGTTGGCAACTTGCTGTGATATAAGAGAAATAAAAAACATCAGGATGTGCTGTTATTTAAGCAATATCACATGAGAGGGAGTGCTGTTGTATTGAATATCAGCACAGCTGTGATTGGGTCATAGATAATCGCAGCCGTGCTGATATTTAGTACAAAAGCATGACTGCAAGTGTGATATTTTTATACAGCATTTCTATAAATTAATGTCAAATAAGTGGCATGTTGGACACATTGAACACATGCCATTTGGATGGTAGCCATGGCCTAAAGGTTAGCAAAGCAGCCTTGAGTCCCAAGGATTGCTGGTTCAATTCCCTAGATCTACAGGAAAATCCATGGTTGAAGTGCCCTTGAGCAAGGCACCTAACCCCCAACTGCTCCCCTGGGCATGTGTGTGCGCTTGTTGTACGTCATTCTGGGTAAGAGTGCCTGCTAAATGCCTGTAATGTAATAAACACAACATGGCCAAATGTTGCATTTATTTTTGCTCCATAAGCAAACGTAGATCCTGAAGAAGCTACACTCAGTTTATAGTATGTTGGCTAGCTGGCTAGCTAGCGCATATTGATTTACTACATTCTCATTAAAGGTGCTTCCGGTAAAATTGGTTTCTCTGCTTCCTTTGCATCTTCATCTGATGAGCTTTCATATTTTAAGTTAAACGTTATATTCCTGAAAATGATCATTTGCCATGTCTGCTGATGATGTCGCTAACACTACCATAGTAACCGGTTAGAACTAGGAAGTGGAGTTTTACATGACAAGTAGAGTGATACTCAGGGTGAAACATCCCAGTGCTGTTATCATGACATATCAGTACTCTTGGAACACCGCTTGACCAACCAAATTAGTGGACCAGAACGAACTGTTATATAATGGAAATTAATCATCATTTGCCATTGATTATTTTCCTACAACAGCATATTCATATAT
>JAOTRR010000036.1:8201128-8214178 GCA_028570945.1 Gogo arcuatus
AGAAAATATTTGTCTCTTTTGAAGCAGAATACTCTGTTGTTGCACAGTAAAAAAAAAAAAGGACTTGAAACAGGTGCGAGACACATTTGCAGCAGAGCTTCACATGTGGTTGAAATGTGTGTCCATCACAAAGTGTCCTCTCCGGAAAACCACAATTATCGTCACCACTTCAGTTGTTATTACAGTTCCCACCATGTACAAACCTTGCTGCACAGTACTTGAAAATTTGTACTTAAAATCACAGGCATTTCAACAGTTTTTCACTTTGTATACCCTACTCTTGTGGATATATATATATATATATATATATAGTGATGCGCACACATGCCTGTCCAAATTTAACATCAGTTCTGATACTTTGCTGAGGCAGATTCATATATTCCACTGATTCATGTGAGGTTTTGTTTTTCCGGATTATTTTACATCATACACAAGAACAGAATGTGAAATTGAGCAACTCTGGGAGCAGAAAGGAGAAGGAAACTTGATTTTGTTTTATCTTTTTTTTTTCTTTAACACATGATGGAGTTTGGGGTTTCCTACGAGGGTAAGTCAAATGAAAACCTTAAAATTGCAACCGAAATCAGAACAACAGTACATTTGTAGTTGCATTAAAAATATACTTCTTGTCCATTTTTCTCAGTATCCTCTGATACACTTTTGTGACACTTATTTGCAAAAAAAAAAGAAAGAAAAAAAAACAATGCGAAATAAAAACTGAAAAAAAGACTTTCATTTGATTGTTCCTTATACAATAGAGGAGCTAAACATCTGGGCATTGTGTAAATACATTTAAATAGATTATATACTGTATACAATCATCTGTCTAAATAGAGACATTATTGGGGGTGCAGGTTTCTGTGCATTTATACGACAGTAGAGTATACAATTGTCTACATAGAAAGAATATAGTTGTATAGAAATGTCATGCATCCATAAGACCTAAGATCTATAAGAGCAATTATAATCACTTAGTTTTCTGAAATCTATTTAGCTTTATTGGAAACCTATTTTTTGCTGCATGCTTTTAATGTGAAGCACAGCTTGGTAAGGAACAGATTCTCTGCACACACGCATGAACTGTAGTGACGCACTTGGACCATCTCATCAGGTCAGGCATTTTCCCTATTAAGGGAAATGTTCAGAAACTGAACTGTCTCAAATTTGGAACTTATGTAACCAATACAGAGCCATTCAAATTAAGCCTTGAGTAGCTAGAAGTTTTTGTATAAAAGAACACTTTCTGACAATTTTGGAACTGTTGGAAAATTAAAATGTTGGATTCTGGGTTATATTCTGAGGATCTGGTGTATACATGAAGTAAATGTGGGTGACACACAGGAAAATGATTTTAACATTGAATCATGTTCAACTGTATTGTTGCCTATTCAATCACAATTGGCTGATGTATGGGTGTCTTTGTATATAGTTTGTATTGATTAAATTCATGTGAGCTACCTGTAAAGCTGACTGTGTAATAAAGTTCACACAAAGTTACACATGTACTGTATACAGTATAGAGTGAGCACAAATCAGATCAGGAAAATTTTGTCTTAGCATCAGTTAATTTATTCATGTGCATTGTCCATGTCCATTTATTTAGAGGTTGCTCTAATGTATATGTTCACATTCAGTTTTGTGAACAGCTGTGTGTCTTTTAAAAGAGTTTTTTGGGGGGAAACAAGCACATAAAATGTGTTATCTTTTGGGGGGAAGATTTTAAGCATTTGCAGATTTGGGTCCATATTGACCACAAGTTAGTGCAAATGTTATGTAAATATTTATCCAGGAGAAATTCCTCGTATTCAGAGTCAGTTTATGCAGCTGCTTAAGCTAATTTTTTGAGCTCTCCATTCAAATTACCTGATTCATATTACGTGAAGATTACCTGCATGTAGCTCAGTGCCTCCGAGGTTGCCAGATTTTTCTTGAGTAAAAGAGTCAAGAGATGGAGATTTTCAGTAATGCCTATACCACTGTCTTTAAGCACAAGCATTTTCCTTTAAGCTTGGGTGAAAAAAAACAGGGATAGAAAATGCAAGAATGCTGAAAATAAAAAAATAATTAAAAGAAGATTAATACAATAATATATGAATGAAAAGCATTGAAATATATACCCAATAGGACTGCAAACAGTCATCTATTCACTGAAAACTTGGTTAAATTTAACAGCATGGCTTCCACCCTCGTTATTAGCCAGCTTGTAAAATAGCACTTGATCCAGCACATCTTATGATTTAGCTTGTCTTGTATAACGTTGTAACACTCTCATAGGTCAGGAAATGAGGAACTGGGGAAACAGGCTTGACAACTCAAGTTGCATTTTTATTTCTCTCTCTAATTTCACTTTTCAGTGACTTTAGTTTCTTTATCTTGTCATATGCACGCAAGCACAAACAAACACGGCGCTGGGTAACTCAGCTCTCTTTTTCTCCGATTACCGACTTCTCTCTCTGAAAGAACACAGAAAACACACAAAAATAAATTGGCAGTAATCAAACACAGGTGAAATTCATCACGTGTGAAGGCAGCCACAAGAAACCGCCGCCCACACAGTGCATCACTCCTCGCACAACCGCTCCCGTGGTGCTGAAGAAACAGCGGCGTTTCAGCACCATTGTTTTGGACAGCCAGAAACAGCGTGGCCACGGGGCAGGGCCCGCTGATCACACACACCTGGAGCGGCATAGTCGCCGCCTTAATTCACCGTCCACAAGCAGCCAGGGGAGTATAAAAAGGCGCTGCGGCTCACAAAGGTTAGTCTGTGCTTTGATGTGCACCACTGCTCACAAGCTCTCTCTCTCTCCGCACAGGTCACCTTGCCGATGCCAAGGACAATGAGGAAGAGCCAGAACACCCTGCACAGCATGCTGGCGAATGCCCCCACTCATGAAGCCTCTGGACTGCCGAGCGACTCCGGTGCAGCCAGCACCCGCCTGCGACCTCGCCTTAGGCCAGTTTGGGCTCCCCTGCCTCCTGCACAGACTGCACCAACGCACTTTTCACCCTCCTTGCACTTCCCCAACCCTAATTTTTCATTAACCTTCACAATTTCTGCACTGACAATGCGGGTTTTGTGTCTGTGTTCTCCCCCCTCTCAGCAGCAAGTGCCACACGTTACCTGCCAGTTCTACCTGACTCCTCGCCGCCCACAGCTGACACCCGACCACGCCCCGACTGTCACAAATGTGCTGACAGTTATTGAAGTGACGCACAACTTAATTAAAATTTAGCTACTAAATCAAAGTTGTGAAATTGTAACGTGTGCGACTTTATAGCACATTTGTTATTTTGAGTTGTTGATTAACAGAATAATGGCAATAATGCTTGCATCCTTGCTCAATCCAATATCATGCATAACTGAGACACATCTCTGTTTTTGGCAAGCACATCCTGCATGCTTAACTTTCGGATAACTTCTGAGTAATGCCTAAATCTTTAGTTACATCTGAGGTCATGTGTGCAATTTCTTGGGCTTAACAGTCTTTGGCTTGTTTGGGCTCCTGAATGCCTTCTCAGAAGCAGGCAGCTTCTTTGGCTTTTCGGGACTCTTGGTGCCTTTTCTAATGGCATTGGCCACCAACTTTAATGCATTCTTCAAAGGCTTTGTAGCACAGCGTTTGTGCAGCTTTTCTCAATTTAAGCAATGAAATTCAAGCATTTTTCCAAGATGCATAGTGAGACATTTTCCAGTATAATGCAGATCAGTGGTTAGGCTCAACACTCTCACATGACTTTGGTGAAATGCAGCTAGATTGTTAGTTAATGTCATACTAGCTGTCGGTTTTAATTTCCATTATTTTATCTCCATGCTCCAAAGTGTTATAATACCTTTGTAGGCTGCTTGGCCCTAACTCTACATTTCAAGATGTTGTCTATTTCTTTCATGCAGAACTTGAAGTGTGTTTTCCATGTGTTTAGCCCTTGCGGAAATCTCAGCATGTAACTTTTCATTTCTATGCTCGAAGTTAAAGGGTTTGGGTATAATTGTTTGAAAGTCACAGAAGGCATCTGCCACATGTGAATATGATTTTAAGTCCAAAGCCAGGATCATGTTAATGTGGAGCTTGTAGCTAGCCCTGTTCATTTAATGGAAATTTTGTGAAACCCAGTCAGTTGATAATAATGGTATTAATGATCACCTTGGTACAGTGTAGATATCCTTTTGTTCTCTGTCTTTTTGTCAAACTTTTTTTTCACCTCATTTAATTCACACATAATTCACCTTTTCTGCAATTTGTCTCTATTTGTCTTTTTGCCTTTTCATGCATTGTTTTGCTGCTAAATAATATTTTCATTGGCATAGACTTCTACCTCTGAGAAATTTATTTTCTTTTGCAGTTTTATCCTCATTATGCATTTTCAGCTCTCTGTGAGCTTTTCTTTCTATGGAGTTTTGTAGGCATCACTAAATGCAAATGAGCTGTGGTGTGCACATGCTTTGCACTTTTTTGGATGATTGCCATTCATCAATATACACTCATTAGGATGAAGAAAATCAGCATGAGCAAAACTTGTAAATCTGGTGGAAATTTTTAATTCAGTTCGAGCTTCAAAAACATTCACAAGACTTTATAGAAAAAAAATGATAAACGAGGCCTACTGTGTGTATTGTGAAAACAGCATAATAATACAAAGTACTGTCAGAAAACTGCACATTGCAGGAAACGTGTTTGCCTGCATTTTTTAGCATTTAAACTTGGTCAAGATGGTCTTTTAGTAGGAATTCACATAAACCAGATGTTACAAATGGTTACATTTATGCATATTCTGTGCTGTAGTTCTGTTTATCTGATTAATTGCACTTATCACAACAGTAACAACAACAAACAAAGTGGCTTTTCTCTGTTTGCACAAGGTTATTGTTGGAATTATAATAAAAGAGAGATATTTTGTTGGTTTACATAAAAATAAAGTTATAAACAAATCTACAACCGCTAAATGTTTCCATGCAAGCTGGCCTGGACAAATTTGTGTAATTCTACTGGATTTTTGAAAATACCATGGCTACACTTCTCAAGGTTGACCAGAAATTGGAAGAGACAACACACATTCCTGTAATTGTATTATAAATTTGTGAGTCAGTCAGCTGGAAAGACTTTTGAACCACATTCATAATCAGTCTAAAATATCCTCTTAACTGAACTGTAAGATTGCCAAAAGCCATAATTTAACCCTATTCCTAGCAAGTTAGAAATTACCATGAAATTTGCTAGGGTAATTGCTTGTGGGCCCCGCAGTGGTTCAGCCCTGGGATTTGAACTCACTATCTTTTGCTCATTAGCTGACACACAAAGCTACCACTGGCAATTATTGTATTTCATACAAACTGAAACCATGACTTTGGAGCACTTTCAAAACTTTGAAAACTTTGACTTGACTTATAATTTGACAGCAACACTTAACACCTGTTTCTAAATACTATTGTTTTGTTTTTTTTATCATGCCAAAAGCTTATTTCATTTCACTTAAACATGACTTCATAGTGCATCTGGAAGCCATGTCTTTTTCACGCACGCTCGTGCAACACAGCAGAATTGTAGTTTGCACAAACAGGAACATCCAGCTCACATCAGTATAGTAAATGCATAAAGATGTTGCAATTGCGCAAAAGTACTCTAATAGTCACAGAGGTACTGTGACACAGAGATGCTGCAATGTTTCGCTTGGGGGAAATACATGTTTCTTTTTCTTTGATTTTTTAGAACATAATATTTTTCCAGATGTGGTCACTCAAGATAAATAGCAGTAGCGGAAAATACGCTCCTATCATCGATGAGCATGTCAGAATGTTCTGCTACGTGGACCAGTGGTGTGATGTCTGGGAAATGGGGCGATGAGGGAAGACAGAGATAAAGAGACAGACTGAAATAATAGAAATCATATGTGAACGCAATATGAGGCAGCACTATCAGACCTCCAGAGTAGCACACACTTGTCTCTGTTGGGACACACTGACATCCAGTGGTGAAACAACATCAACATGGCCAACCAAACTTTGAAAATGCGTTCACTTCTAGTTCCTTCCTTCGAGATGTCTGGCCAGACGCATGCACAGTGTTCCTGATGGAGATGACAGGGAGAAATGTACACACAGGACTTTTCCCACATTGCCTGTCATAAGATTTTTTTATTAAACATTACTTAGTGTTTATAATGCTTAAGATGAGACTTGTTGGGTCCTGAGTTGATGCTTGAGGAATGCAGAGAGTTTTGTAATAATCCAGATCAGTGATGGCCCAGTCTGGGCCCATCATCTGGCCCGCATAATGCTTTGGAATGAAGGCAACAAACTCCTCTGAATCTGGTTTCCAGAGCACAGCCATGTCTCCACCTTGATCTGATCAGAACTTAGAGGTGGGCCACTTTTGGTCCAAATCTAAAGTGGCGCCCAAGCTTAGATATGATTGTCTGAATTCCAGCCATTTTGCTCATTATCCAGATGCCATTTATTCATGTTCAGCAAATGCTTTATCCTGATCAGGGTCATGCTGGGTCTGGAACCTATCCTGGGAACACTGGGCCCATCACAGGACACCATGTACATACATTCACACACTCGTTCCACATACTGGTTTTTGGGAGGCGAGAGGAAATTTGGGTAGATTGCTGAAGAAATGTAACATGTAATGGTTACAAACTACATGAGTAACAATGTAATGCAATGTTATTACCCAAATGATCAGAATATAAAGTTCTTATTTGCATTGATTAAGTCTAATTATTAACTTAGACAGAACTTCCTTCAAAAGACTGGCTTGAAGTGTAAGCTTTGTTTTGCTTAGCAACTGGGGTGGCCCCTAGATTCCCTAACCTCAGCTGGCAAGCTATGCATTTAGCTAGCTGTTCCACTGGCGTCCACTTTTAGCAGATTTGAAAATAGATATTTCCCATCCTATCGTCCTCTGATTAAAGGAATTTGGTATGAGTTTCATGCATTAGAGGCTGTGTATATGTATAATAACCTCACTTACACAGTCACATGTCACAAGCTATTATTCTCCTAAAACATAAAAAGATTATGGAGTTAAGCCAGTGCTTCAATTTAGGTAGCTTCCTCTCATTTCCCAAGTTAAACTGCATCAGATGGAGGCCCAGCAGGCCTTTTTTTTTAATTTCAGCCTTTCAGATAAAAGAGGCTACTTAATGGTACTACAGTAGTAAAATAAAAGGAACACCAGAACCTTCCCAGCAAGACGCATGCTGTTTGGAAAATTTTGTATCTTAATGGAAAATCTGGCACTTGATTACGCTGTGAGGATCTGTGGAGTGCCTGCCTTTCAAAACAGTAGGTGAAGGATTTATTAAGGCACTGAAGTTTGAAAAATAACACTTTGGTGAATTGGACTACATGTAAAAGTAATATTTCCAATGCAGAAAAGCAGCAGATTCTAGACCATTGAGTTTCAAATTATTCCTGATGGTTCTTTGATCCTGGCTAAAAACAACTGTGAACTTGCGGTCACTACAACAAGGTTCTGAAACTCTCTACCAGTTGACCTCAGATGTGCTTCATCCATGTCATTTTTTAAGTCAAATTTTACAGCACAAGTTTATCCACTAGTTTTGAGAGTAGTAGTAGTAGTAGCACGTAAAAGGTAACAGATCAGTTTTGTTCCTGTGCTCTGCGTATAATACTCTGCGGAGTTTCACACGTTCTTCCTTTGTATGTCTTCCCTTGGGTTTCCTCCAGATTCTCCAGTTTCTGAATATGCGTGCGTCATGCCCTGTGATAGACTGGAGCCCCATCTGGAGTGTATTCCTGCCTCACAAATCAAATTGGTTCTGGAACCCTGACAAATATAAAGCAGTTACTGAAGATGAATAAATCAACGAATGAGTAAATGAATGAAAAGAACACTTGTATATAAGTATTTAACCCTTTTGTCATGACATTTGAACTTGAGCTCAGGTACAAGAGATGTTTCTTCAAAAAAGGTATTTACTCATGGTAAATTCAGTTGATTGCACATGATTTGCAAAGCCACACTTCTGTATACAGCTCAGTGTGTGCGTATGTCTAAGCAACAAATAAGCCATGAGGTCAAAGGTTTTGTATGTAGACCGCTGAGACAGAAGTGTGTTGAGGCATATTATTCTTAAATCAATGAAGTTTGTAATCTTCCTAGAGCTGGACAAAAAGCAAACTGAGTGCATTTAGTTGAATGATGAAGAATCCTGATGTAATTCCAATTGTTTTTGTATAGAACCTGTCAGAAGTACCATCTCTATAATACTCAATCAATCACACTTCTAATGTAGATTGGCCAGATGCAAGCCACTCCTTAGTAAACGGTACAAGACTACTTGCTTAGAGTGTTGCAAAATTGACCTAAACAAGATTCTATGGTCTAATAAAACCAAGAGTGAACTCTTTGGTTTAAAGTCCAAACATTACATCTGGAGGAAACTAATCAGCTCGCATCACCTGGCCAAGCTCATTCCTTCAGTGAAGCATGCACAAGCCAAGTTAATGCAGGGGTAACACTGGGAGAGACTTGAAGATAGTGGTGCTCCTCATCAAATCTGGCAGAGCTTCAGAGGGTCTGCAGAAGGGAATGAGAAGATTCCCAAATCCATGTATTTTGTTATCCATTGTACCTTGTAGAAGAACCCAAGAATACCCAAGAAAACTTAAAGCTGTAATAGTTTCCGAGGTGTTTCAACAATGTACTGAGTAAAGGATTTTGGACAGTTGTGTAAACATGTTTTTTAATTATTATTATTTTTTAATAAATGTACAATTTACTTTGTGAAAACTGTCATATTAAAAAAAAAACGATCCATTTTACAGTAAAAAAAAAAAAGGGAGAAAAGTCAAGAGGCATAAGAGTCATGCCTTGTAAATCTATTGTATGTATACCTGCATAGGTGTAGAGCACTTTGTGAAGTATTGATACATGTTGTATTAAATGTGTTCTATAACCAAAATTGACTTATTTACTTACTCTAACATCAAATCAAATGCAGCAGCAACTATTAAATCAACTCAATTCATATATCAAATCCAAAATACTCATCACCTCAATTATATTTACGATTTGCCAGGAAGATTGAGGGGCTAGAAAGTTATGAATTTGAATCTCAAACCTTCCAGTGAGCCAACAGTAGACCCTTGAGAAAGGCCTTATTCCATGAATTGTATTCTTTCTCACTTGTAAGCATATGTACTGCATATTTGAGTTCACAAAATTTGACTTGTGTTCCCTGGGTTTTGAGTGAGCTAGGCTAGGAGGTCACATTATTGTGAAAAGGTACATATTGCTTGGCTACTTGGAATGTGCACTTGATGACCCCTCAGAAAGGAGGTGGATAGGCTACAGAAAAGACAATCCCATGAAACTCTATCCTGCTTTCAGGAAGTGTCAGTAATGTTTGATAGATACATTTTGGCCAGAACTGTGGAAAGGACCATCAGTACTTAATATCAACCTTGCTCTAATTGGCAGAATGTGCTGATTCATGTGGGAACACCAAGAATCACACTGGACATAAGCTCTTTACCTTTCTATGAACCCCAAAATGTCAGATTAATGTACATTAAACGTAAAATGATTACCTAACTTGTTTCACGAAGGTTCAGACTGAAAAGAACATGTGTTGTACAGATATCCCACCATTTTTCTATTGTGCTGAATGCTCTACATTCCTTCAGCTCTCCTCCACCACAGAACCTGCAGGAGATAAGTTTAAGAGCAGCTCATCAACCTCCTGCTGACCTACAACATTCTTAATCAAATTACAACTGATAAATAAGGAGTGTCCTGACCATACAGACTATTACTTTATCACTATTTTGACGTATCTGTGCGAGTTCAGGTTTTTTTTCCTTCTTTCATTTTTGTTTGTCTCGCACCATAAAATGAACATGTGCATGCCATTCTCATGAACAGCACTATAAAATTCTCCTTGGCCTCCTCCTTCTCTTTTTGACCCCAAGCTTTGCAAACTTTAACTTCCTGAGTAAAATGCAAACCAGCAATCTGGGACATATTAAGATTGAGACTAATCAAAGACCCAATTAGCAGTACAGGCGAGTACTGTATTAAACACTAGTACAGCACACTGTATAAACCCAGTAAAACATCAAAAACATTACTAGCATTTAGCAGACACTCTTATCTAGAGTGACATACAACATACCCAGAACAGCCTGGGGAACAGGTACCTTATTCAAGGGCACTTTGGTCATTCCTACTGGTCCAGGGAATCAAACCAGCAACCTTTTGGTCCCAAAACTGCTTTTCTAACCATTAGGCCATGGCTTCCCCCATGGTCTAATGGTTTGAGACACTGTTTTCCCCCATAACTTGATTATATCAACTCTACAAAACCCCAGAGTTAACTTTAACCTCTTACACACTTCTGCACTTGCCGGGAAACCCCATGCAACCAAAACATACTATAACCATATGGTCTAAACTCGGATGTCAGCCTGGACCAGATCTACACACCTTTGGCAGATTCTACCTGGACTTTCAGTCTTAAACATTAAAAATAAACAAACAAACAAATAAATAAATAGTAAAAAAAAAAAGTTTGGTCCATTAATTCTTTGCAGTTACTACAGTTACCAAAACATTTAGAGCTTTTAAGATATGCTTCTCCCAACAACACTGACACACTGGGCTCTACATAAGCAAGCAAGTAAACCTCCTCCTGTCAGATTAATGTCTTTATGAGTGCATAAGCACATTAAAATGAGGGTGTTTTTTGGTGTAAATTACAGAGCTCCTTGCAGTTTTACCACTCAGGCTGACATAAGTTCTAAGACTTGAGGGCAAAAATTCCTCAGGTCCAAACCTGAGCAGGAGTCACAGCCTGGCAGCCCTTGTCTTCAGTATACACACAACAAAGCTTTGTATTCACATTAACAGCAGGTGAAGAAGGAAATCTGGCAAATATTTCCTTTAACACATTTTTAGGAAATTTCCACAGTCCCAAATTAACTTACAGGAAAGTATTTCAGTCACTGTTTTCCACCTTAGCTTGATTATATCAACTCAACAAAACCCCAGAGTAAACTGTAACCTCTTACACACTTCTGCACTTGCCTGGAAACCCCATACAACCAAACACTCACAAAAAAGTTTTAGGATTTGGGTGAATGGTCAGGTAAAGTTAGTATAAAATGTTTTGCTGGACTGAACTGTAGTGTTCTTTGCCAGTAGTGAGGTAGTAGCAGTCGAGGAGAGATATGTCTCTATTACCACTTGCAGCCAGGCATCTCAATTTTTCCTTCTCTTCCCTTTGCATGATTTTTCTTTTCCTGCTTTGCTCTGTCTTGGCTAAAATGAATAAAGATACAACTTGATCTAAATGCAGACCACCACCATCTGATGGTAATTGGTAATGATTTACTGAGAGGTGTTGGGTAGACGTAAATAGCTTAATGAGATAGCCAAGGTCTCTTATTTTACTGCAGTCCCCGCAAGCTCTTACATCATCCTGTGGCACTCATCCTTGTTTTAGGTGTTTTCAGTGTGATGGAAAGATCTGGAAGGAGAGTTTTGACACTGGTAAAACTAGACAGCCTCCAGACATTGTCTCAACAGCACCTCACAAAAGTGTTCTTTGCATAAAATGCACTTGGCGTGGAAGTGATTGTGACATACATCCCATACCTTATCCAAACAGGACTCACATGCCAGTTCATCCAGGAAGCATTAATGTCTTAAGTAAGGAATTAAACAAATTTCCAAAAACAGTACATTCCAAAGGTGTTTTATTCCTCGTATACTACAACAATTTACAATTAAAGATTTTTCATTTAATAACAGATAGCATGATGTATACTTATAGCTGCATTTGATGCTGTGGAACATTTGTGAGACAAGTTAGTTCCTGTTCTAACTTATGCTGTAGCAGCTATAAACAGCACTTCTCTCACCAGCCTCTCTTTGGCTCTCTTGAAGTTAAAAAGACGGGAAAAATCAGCTTGTCATGTTACAGAGAAACTTGAAATTGCATGACCAATCAAAGCCCTCAGGTAACATTAGTTGGTCAACTAGCATCGACATTTCTTTCCATGGCGCTAAATTAAGATAAAACATAGTTTGACATACGTAGTTTGCTAGGCTACATTATCTGAATTGACCATAGTACTGGAGTAATAAGCAACTCCCTGTGTGATTTTGATAAATTTGTTAGCCACCATGCACTGAGGTGAGCTCACGTAAGCATTAATGTTAAAGAGGGTTCTTTTTCACCACTTCAGGCAGTTTGCTGTTGCTACTTTGGGTTAGATTGGTAAGGTAACTTACCCAATGTTAGGGATGTGATAAGGCAGACAAGCTATGTAAATATTATATGCATATAGTTTTGGGAATATTTGTTTCATATGTACACAAGCATCTGGATGTCATTAGAAAAACAGCAACGTAAAGATCAAAGCAAAAAAAAAAATTCCATGGGTGTGGATGACAGAGTTCTCGTTTAAAGATGTTAGCCTATCACAGCGAAGCTATTTATATATTTAATATTTAAAGGCACAGCTGCAAAAATCAGCCTGTCTAATCTTATAGGATTTTTATATCATGCTAAAATGGATGGAAAAAATAACCAAGGTGTTTTTTCAATTAAAAAACTGGCAAACTTTACAAAATCATCTCAGGAAATAATATGAAATAATTGAAAGGTGCATGGCACATCCCCTTTGAGGAAAGCTTTACTATATCAATAGAGTTTACTTTGTTGAACAACACTTTTTTAAAATTAATTTCTTATTTGGCTTACAGTTTTTACAATCCTTTTCACACTTGTCTCAATACCATGTCCACTTTTTCAAAACTCTTCATACAGTGTGCTTACAAACATGCACCTGAGCACATCAGTTAACCTTTGGTGCAAAATGCACTTCAACCACTGATAGGTTTTGATCTGTCTGTACTGAAGAAAGTTGAATCGACAAAGTATGATTTAGGAATGTAGTCCTCTGCTGCCTAGGAGATTCTGCCTCACAGATCCGGGAGCAACATTCACTGACGCAGACACAACTGTTCAGAGATGTTTCTCAGTTTATTGAAAGACAAACATGAGTATATATTCACA
>JAOTRR010000036.1:8233008-8247490 GCA_028570945.1 Gogo arcuatus
TATATAAAGGGTACAAATAAGTACCTTAGAGGGTACTGCCCCAGTGACAAACTGTTGAACCCCTAAAAGTACAATAATGTACTTTATTTTCAGAGAGTGTGCTTAGTTAAACATACTAAGATTTCATATGTGGAAATTGTTGCCATGCATTTCTTGAGTAAATCTCACTCCAGTATTTTTTTCAGTATGGCTGTACCCATCCATCAGCCTGCTAATAGCGTATATCAATCATCTCTCTTTATTCAGTATTTTACAAAATAGATATAAATACTTAAGCTTTCTCAGGATTGTGTTTCAATAAGACTTGTGTTTGTATATCACTTTTTCATCTGTGTGCCTGATCCCACTTTAAGGAAACGGAGGCAGACAGAGGAAGTTCAGTTAAGACAGACCTGCTGGACGAACCTCAATATTAAAGCACTACAGGCTTGATCTCCTGCACAGTAGTGTCTATGTTACACACTTCAGCTCTGTTCCACTCAATAGGTTCCATGTATTCACATATGGTCCCAAAGCCTTGTGGTTATGAGCACACGATTGCAAGCACATTGATGACTTAATGGAACTAGCCAACGTACTGTGGGTTTACTGGAATCTTAGATTCATGCACTGTATTGTTTTTTTCCTGAAAGCCACAAAATGTGATGCGAATGAAGTAGCATAGCAGGGTCTATGTATTAGCTAATTTCAGTGCATTTGTTCCAGAGGTTATCTTTGCAAAAAAAAAAAGGTCTGTGTTTAATAAAGTTGACAGAGGACTGATGTCTCTTTGCTAATGAGTCACAGCACATCTTGTGTGTATTATAACACCACAGCGTTGCATGACTTTAACCTCGCTTCGAGAACATATGGATTTAACCAATAACACAGGCCTGACTATATTGAGAGCTGTAGAAAAGTATTCCTAAGCCTTAAATGGCATGCTGTAAAATTTAAGTGATTACTGAGTTTGCTTGTGGACATGAGTGTTTATTTGAAAGCATGTATGAGGAACCCAGGAACATACTTTCTTTTAGGCTGAGCTTATGCCATCTTCCACAAGAGGCTAGTGACCCTTTAGCTAATGGCCTCTTTTGAAGTACTTCAAGCACAGCATCACAAGAAAAGCTATTAGTCACATTACAGACTGTTTCTCTCACACACTCATGTCTCAAGCATTTTGCATGACATATCAACTTGGACCACAATCACATATATGTGTGCAGATTTATGAAGCAAACTAAAATGTCTTGCTAGTATTTGCCCTTGACTTCTCCTTTCATTCTAGACTGTTCTCTTTCTCAATCTCTGGATATAAACATGTCTCAGCCAGCCCAGACATTAAAATGATTTATTCCCAGTCAGGACGTCACCATGTGGAGCAAATCTATTGCTTTTTGTGTTCACAGCATCTTTAGTGTACTTCAAAAGAGCCAATACACATTGAGCTGAAGAATCATATAACTTTATATAATCAGGAGTGGACAAATCATAAATTTATTCCCTAGCCCACCAAGCAAGTAAATGCTTCAGTGCCCTAGCCAAAGTTCTAGTTGCCCGGACACCTAATTGACTAGGCTAAAAAATGGTAGCTAACACAATATAATAAAGTGTGGTGAGCTAGTTAGCTAGTTAAGTGCATTAATACAGACTGAAGGAAGGAAACATGCTCATTATATTCTAACTCCGTGTCTAATGTAGCACATTGTCTTTACTCCCGTGACAAAAATTCGGCAAGTCAGTTGGTCAGCGTTTTTAACCATGAGATATGCTTCCATCTTTTTTTTTCTTATTTTGTTATATTTTCTCTCAGTGACTGTTGCTTATAGTAGTAAGATGTTTGTTTCACTGCACTTTATTTCCACATACCTGCAGGTTCCTGCTTCTGAAACAATCACCTGTCATCTGTGCACTCTAATTTATCTGCATGCTGTCAGCCAGATAACGCCTCAGCCAATGTGTGTAGTGCAGTGGGTGGTGGGATTCAGAACAAGTAGCACATGCTATATTCATAGCGACCAGCTGCATCACAGCACTGCGAAGTGCATTACATTTAAACACACCTACACAAGAAATAAAAACATTTGTTTGCATGAGGTGTTTTTTTTTCTTTCTTTATCTGTTTGTTGACCCAATCTGTCCTCTGGACAACTAAAAAAAAACAAAAACAACAACAAAAAAAACCCCTAATAGCCAGGACATGAAATCTAGCCCTGGTTGCCCAGGCTACTGCTTTGTCCACTCTTGTGTAACTGTTACCTACATAGACATTAGCATAGAATTTAGAAATAACATCACATTTTCAGACAATAGTCCTTTATTATGATGTGTATTATTGTAAATATTAACAGTTTGTAGGTAATTACAGTTCATACCACAAAATACTAATTTCTGATTTGCTGACAAAATTTTTATTATAATTGTCAATCTTCATATAAGGAGTACAAATAGCAGGTTAGGCTAGGTGAATACTTTTCATACACTTCATTACCCATAACTATTAAAGTAGCAATTAAAACTAACAATTTCATTTATACAGAAAGGAAATTTTAGCTAAAATGAGTGAAAATATTCTCCTCAAATGTGACAAGAAAAGTGTGAGACAACCATCTCTAGGGCCTAGCATACCAAAAATGACAACTAAATAAAATGACAATGTGTTGCTTTTGTAATATCATTCGGTTTTTAGTAAAGAAAAATATATACAAAGCTTCTGTTTTTAAATCGTAATAAGTAAGCTTGGTATACGTGAGATAACTTCGAAATCTGATGACAGTAGTGCACTCTGTTTTGTGTTCTGATGTTTTTCATGACTTAAAACTATATATTAATTGCAAAAAGAGATTTCAGCCACCTCTTATCTAGAAGTAGAGTGAGAAGGTGATGAGGAGCAGCAAAGCCAGACTCTGAACCAAACCCTGGTGATGGTGTGAGGAAATAATGCCATCAAACACGGAGTTCCCCAAATCTTCACACTGAGAGCAGTCTTCCCCACAGAAAAAACAAAATGACATGTCTCTTCTGGTCTCGGATGTGTATGTCCCCACTGCCTTCCTCCCTGCCAAGTGAATTGAAATGTGAGGATGCAAAGAGCTGCTGCAGACACTCAAAGCTAAGGTAAGCATACTAGTGCAATGTTTTTCTAAATGGAAAGAAGTCTGAAGAGCTTACTTGGCTCATAGTAGTCATAAACCGTGACCATTGCATCATGAACACCAGTCACTTTAAACTCCAGTGTAGTTGGAACCTCAACACAGGTTTCAGCTTTGGTTACCTGAGGAGAAGAACAGAGAAAGGAGCTTGATTCTGCTGTGCACAGTGAACATGAAAGGGATTTTTTTAGGTTTATGGAGTTGTGGTCTATTATGATCCACCATGCCTACTTAGATCAAAAGGTGCAGGCTATTTGTTGGTACCTTAAATATTGAAGGCTACAGCAGGGGGCAGAGCCTTCTCTTACAAAGCTCCACAATTATGGAACAGCCTTCCAAGTAGTTTTTGGGACTCAGACACAGTATCAGTGTTTAAGTCTGTCAAGCCTTTTGTTAAAAGCTTTTTATTACATAAAGGAGCAGATCTGAAGGGTTCTTGGGCATAAAGTGTTTTGGTAAACTGGGATGTTTGGATGCTGTCACCCCCCTACTCTCACATATTCACTCAGGTTCGTTAATGGTGGAGTGGCTGGCTGCTTTATGTCCCACGGTACCCTCATGTCTGTGTTACCTTCTGGCTCTCCCTTTTAGTTGTGCTGTCATAGTTAGTCCTGCCGGAGTCCCTGCTTGCACTCAGCTCACAATGGACACTGTTCTGAACCATTGCGTGACAATGAGCATACCTAATACCTATTATTAAAAGTGCTACACAAATATGGAATTGAATTGAATTGAATTGTTGACATGCTATGGCTTATCCATACCAATATTATTTAGGGCTTTGTTGAATTCTCAAATGTGATTGACTATTTTTCTATAACAGCAGAACTGACAGTTGTGGAACCTGTAATTCAAATCAGAGGTTTATCTATACTATATGGCCAAAAGTATGTGGACACCTGACCATCACAATCGTGCGTTCCTTGTCCAAACTGTTGCCACAAAGTTTTAAGCACACAATTGTATAGTGTCTTTGTTTGCTGTAAGATTACAATTTCCCTTCACTGGAACTAAGGGGCCCAAACCTGTTTCAGCATGACAATGCCCCTGTGCACAAAGTGACCACCATGAAGACATGGTTTACCAAGGTTGGAGAGGAAGAACTCAAGTGTCCTGTACAGAGTCCTGACCTCAATCCCACTGGAATTGGAATGCAATTCCAATTTTGCCTGACCTTACTAATGCTCTTATGGCTGAATGAGCAAATCCCCACAGCCACACTCCAAAATCTAGTGGAAAACCTTCCTACAAGATTGAAGGTTCTTATAACCCTATAAGCAGTTGAACAGAAACCAACCCAAACCCCCAAATCTTCAAAGGCATTTAATTAGAAATAAAACTCTATTTCACTCTAGCATTAATGTACATAATTGTCTGGAGTCTTCAGATGGAGGTCAGTTATCAATTCTTTAGGCAGTTACATACTATCTGAAAATGAAAACAAAATGCTATCAGAAGCTCACCGAGTCTAAGTACAGGATGACTTTTCCTGGGGAAGTCTCCACTTTTCTAACCAGCTCATTTAATGGGATGCCACTTTGAGCCAAACTGAAGCCAGTGAGTAAACCCACATCCAGAATTGCCATTCCTGTCTGATTCAGCTCCTGGTTCTTGCACAGACTGAAAACAATAAAGAACTGGTCTTTGAAAAGAACTTAAACAGCTTTTCCACATAAAATGTACTGTGATATTTGTTCTTAAATAATCTTACAGTCTTACAAGGAAAATAATCCAACTGGAATTCTCAGAAGCCAAGAGATGCATTCTTTCTTTCTTTTTTTTTCCAAGACCCATTTTCTTATGATTTTTTTTTTAGATGACCAAAGCTATTTTCTAGAGATCATAGACTGAATTATTGGGCTTTTTGATCAAAGGAGGACATTTTAAAATGTTGTAACCCCACATGGGATTGCTTCATTTAAAAATGGGCTCATGAGAAAATCTTTTTTACAAATTTAACAAATCATTATTAAAAATATCACTCTAAAGGTCTTTACACATACAGCATGACACGAATAAACAATGCGAAAGTGTGAAAAAATCACTGATGAATTTAATGCAACATTAATATTCACATTAAATGTGACGTGATTATGTGAGCATTCCACAAAAACAATCGGGTGACAATGGAGTCGACAAGTGATGATGAGCTGGTGCTTATTCTTTTACAAAAACGGGGAAAAAAGAACATTTTTGGTACATCCTATCCTGAGAAGTGGGCAGGAACATGAGGAGTTTCACTGCTTGGTTCAGGAGGTGCTGAGACTGATACCGTAGGAAGCTTCACAAAGTTGGCTACAGACCATGGACTGTACACTCACTGTTTTCATTGCCGAGCTCCTTTCCTATTTATTTTTTCCAGACATTGTCTTTAAAGTCGTTATCTTTATCATTTTTGTTTCCCTTGTCAAACAGCGCTGGGTTTTGAGACACAAAAGTACCGTTCGACTACTATTAAATGCCTACTGAGTATTCGGATGCAGCCAAACTGAATGAGAGACTTAGCCAAGTCTGCAGCAGCATAATGATGTTTCCACAACCTGTGCCCTGATTGGTTGAATGCATTCCTTTCGTGGATGTAATATTAGAAAAATTGAACCAGCTGCAAAAAAATAAACATCACTTTTTCATACACAAACATTCACCTTTGATGTGAAAGTGTTCATTTACAGGATAATTGTTTGAAAAACAAAATTTCAGATGAAAAAATCAAAATGACAAATTGTGCTGTATGTGTAAAGACTTAACTGTGAAAACAGATTTTGCGTGCTACTATTTTAAGTGACAAATGTATGTACTATTTTCATTCTTATCCCTATCCTGATACACTGTGCTAAGTAGGAATTCAGCAATACATACGGATAAAGTTTCCCATCCATCTACCTCCACTGAATAAACTAACATTGTGTGTCAAATCACATATTTATGTACTATGTTAGACTGTTTACAGTTAGTGTTTGGATTTTTAAAAACTCAAGTAGTCCTCAAACCTATAGAAAGGTTTGTTTTTCAGTTTTCCGGATTTTCTTGCTCAGTAAATAGTTTTGAATGTAAGGTCAGAGTTTTAGATTTGAGACAGCTCACGACAACAATTAAGATTAATTGCATTTATTTTAAAAGTTTTGCACAGTACTGCAAGTCATTTTGAAAGAATCCTGTAAGTTTGTAAAACTTTGCACATTTATGAAACGAAAATATCAGACAATATTCAAATATTTGTTGAGGTCTCTTACCGGAAACATATATAAACCTTGACATTGTACATGTCGTTGTCCATAACATGTACATACAAGTCAAAGGCCTCACATGTGTGATCACGACGTCTGCGTGACAGCTCTTGAGTCTCTACATTGTAGAATGTTGTAAGCTGTAGAGTCAGTGATGGAAAGAACAAATAAATTAACCATGAATAATTGCCTTGAAACCCAGAAATCTCTGAACATCATCTTGCAGCAAGCTGAGTATGTGAAATAAATAATTTCTTCCTTTTCCACTGGAATTCAAGCCTACTGGTCAGTGCTTCCATGTGTTTGGATTTTTCTCCCAAAAGCTAGTAAAGTGACTCAAGATGTTGCTATTATGTCATTGAAGAGATTTAACTGGAGTCATGGGTATCTATAATTGCTCATGGGTGTGAGTGAGATTCTGCACACCAACAGCAATGGAACATTTTTTTCCAGTTACACTCATTTTTTTGACTGTGGCAGTTCCAGTGAACATCGTCTTACAGCGTATCACTCGCTGCTGCTGTTTTCAGGTGTAACACCTTGTAAACTGGACTCTCCCAGGCTTTGTTATAATCCCCAGAAGCAATCTCCATCTACCTGAGCATGAAGTCATTTGGCCTTAAAGACAGCTGAAATTCCAGTGTCAAGGACATTCAAGTTCTCCATAGATGATGCCAGCGTAAGCAATTGCATTATAGAAACGTGTGACTTTGACCTGTTAAGACTGGTAGAATCTATGGCAGCAAATCAGGATCAAAACCTTTCATAACTACAAGGAACAAATATGGAAATGGTCACAACACACCTTGAATATGGGATTAGAAAACTTGTTGCTAATACATTTTGCATTGTTTGTTAAAATGTAACTGATATAATTGATATTGTAAAACCTTCAAAAGTCCAAGAAAGATTTGATCAGTTAGACTTATAAAAACATGTAACCTAGCATGTCATCACAAAGAAATTAAACTGTGTAAATGTTTGCCAACCTGAGCTGAATATTGTGGAATCCTTCTCCTATATGAAAGTTCTACATGAAAACTACTTGTTTGTTGAAATAATTCTATTATTATTATTATTATTATTATTACATCGAGTGTGTGAAAATTTATGACTGGTTGTGTAAAAGATTAATCAGTTTTCTGATAGTTGAATATAATAATATAATATAATTATTAATTACATTACATTAATGCAATTTATTCCACAGGGTTAAATTCTCAGATCTGATCAGACAGACGTTGTGATTAATTTTCTATAACAGCAACTTGGACAATATTTCCAGCTTCTAGGCAAATTACAGATTTATATTCATTCTAATATGTTAACATTTCTAGAGTACCAAGTTAAGAAAGGGCTTGTATGGTGGATGCACCACAAAAACATATTATACATGCTGTGTAATTATTGATATAATGACGTTTTCAGTAAAGAGACATTAATTTCGCATTTTGGAAGGTCAATGTTTTGTAACAGTCAGAGGTAAAGCTGTGACTTTAATTGTAGTTTTCCAATACATGAACACTCTTCAGGATGGAGGAGTTTGTGCTTTCTAGTTTCTCTGTAGCATTTTCTGTTTAATTCACGTCAAGAGAGAGACAAAAGAAAGGCTGCTGAGAGAATGTCTATTGATAGCTGCCAAAACATAAGTAATAACAGGAACTAACTTGTTTCATAGACATTCCACAACATTAAATGTAACTACAAATGTATGAAATGTATAATGTGTCTTTATTTTAGCGTTTTTAGTGTTTTAGAGGTAACAGGATCTCTACTTTGTGTCAGGCCATATCGTATTGCCCTGATCTTGATTATTTTCCTGTAACAGCACACCCAAAGCATTATGATTATTTATACAATGAACCAACATATATAATGATTTTTTTTTCTGTAAACAGACTTATTGTATACTTTCTGTAGAGTCCATAAGGTATGATATCGTCACAATATTTATGCAAACTACATCAGACTTGACTTTTTTTTTTTTGAAGAAACGTAAAGGAAACTCCGAACCTGGAACAGCACAAATCCTCTTCCCACAGCTGACACTTGGAGCTGAAGATGTTTTTCAGCTTCAATCTGTTGAAATAAAATCACAATAACTCACCACATCAACACAGTGTCTGCAGAGTGTAAGGTTTTGAGTGGCGTGTACAGATGGTAACCTCTTGGCTCTGGTAGAGCAGGTAGTTAGTTCGGTCTATGATGAATGTAGCCACTGTAGATGTTTGCGTTGCCACTGTGACTTTGAGGTCAATCTGTTCTGTGCTGCTCAGCAAGGCAAAGGCTGATAGAGCCTGCAGAGCGATCACCGTGTCCTGAACACAAAGAAGGGCATACAGGCCAACTGTCATTGCAATTACCTAATTTCTCATTATACAGTTTATAAGGTACACCTCCCATGAATATGCATTTTGTATTATATATTTGTAAAGTGCATAGCTATAGACAGGCTATTATTATTGTTAAACACCTACCAAATCTCTAAATGGTGAGTTTATAATGCTAATTGCTAATATGTATTTTAGATATATAATGCTGCATTCAAAGGAGGCATGAGTAATGTTTACAAAAAGATTTGACATGAATGGCCTACTCTCAACTCTCAACTCATCAACTCTTAAATAGTCTTTTTTGTTCTGACAGCTCAGATGTGACACAACATTCATGTTTCTGGAGCCCATTAAAGTTTCATTAGTGGTCAGTGCTAAAACCTGGCTCACACTGTACAATTTTGGCATGATTTAGACATTGGGGTTTTTTTTCCGGCTCTCCCCCATTTTCTCCCTATTTTAGTCAAGGTCAATTCTAACCCATCAGTCACCGCTCCCCTATCATACAACAGCTATCAAGCAGGGAGGGGAAAGGCTATCATGCGCTTCCTCCGAAGTACGTGAAGCCAGCCGACCGCATCTTTTTGAACTGCTGCTCATGCAACATCAGGGGCCAGCAAAACACACTAAGAGGAAAGTGCTATCTGCCCACTTCTGCATGCATGAGCTCACAGACACCCATGATTGGCTTGTGTCACTGTGCTTGACAGGGGAGACAGAATGCCATCCCTTCCTCCCTGAGAGGAATTTTGCTCTCTTTGGCTCCCAGCCACTGAAGGCTCTGGCATCATTTGGATTCAAACTCACAATCTCTTTATAATAGGACAAACACTTGATTTAGACATGGTTTTGCTGTCTATTTTTGGAATTATGGAATTTGATGGTGAATCACAACCCAGGGGTTATTCCTAACTTACACCCAGTGTTCCTGGGATAGACTGATCCACTGCAACCCTGATGTGAATATGAATTAATGAATGGTTCTGTATTTCATTGGCTTTGCTTCATTATTTCAATTGTGGGACATTTGTGATTAGATTGATGTTTTATACAGCTTAACTTGGCAACTTGACTTGGCATCTCTAGTGTAGCAGGTGACCACAAGCAGCTCTAGGGTTCATCACACTTTTTCACCTGCCAGCTATTTACACACGGATAGAAAATAGACACTGAGGACCATCAGAAGACAGGAGCAAGCCACATATTCTCTATGATAAGATGCATATCAGCTGGCCTTTTGTTCCTGAAATGTTCCAGGTCTTTGATTGTAGTTGTTGAGGAACCATGCAGGAGGTTAAGTCTAACTTTTTAACCAGAACTTTAATAGCAAGAATCATTGTTATTTAAAGCTAGAGCTGAAAGACAGCAAGTTGCAGAAACACAGGTTGTTATATTTTATGTTTTTATTTTAAGCAGACTTTTTTTTTTATTTGCAGCTGTTTATACTAGATACCAGTTCCTGTATTACTCCTATAATATCCAAAGTGTTTACTTAAACATAGCATCAGTTTTAAAGAACAAGTTTACTAGCATGTACAGAATGCAGCACAGAACCACCTACAGCAAATACACAAGATTATCACATTTGCTCACCACTTAATTCTTCAGAAAAAAAAACTCTTTAATAACTTTATCCAGGAAAGACTGGAACCAGAGGCATAGAGGGTTGGCAGCCCAGCATGCAGTTTCTGTGAAGAGACACCCATAACATGGAACTATCAAGGAAACTACAAGGCAACACCCCGAGGGTCTCCCGGAGGGGGGTTGGGGATGAAAGACCCAACTGGACTGATCCTACATCAATTACATGGCTTGTATAAATGACTTTGAGTGGGAAAGCTGCTGAAGCCAAGTGCCACTGTGGCAAGATTTGCAAGAACCTTCAGTGGCTCAAGACCCACCAGGCAAAAATAAGGTGTGGACAGGAGAGGCTCTAAGGGGAATGCACAGTTAACGCTGGTCAGACAGGGGAAGACCACAGCCAGAACTAAAACCACATAGCTGAGGGCCTCTCACTCACTGATGCATCACAGGCCTACACTGGAGAAGAACAGGGAGGATCGGGGCAACTGAAGGCAAATGCAGATCAGCTATCACCAGCTAGGTAAACCAGAGTGAAGTGGCCATCAGCAGCAGATAAAAGCTGGGAATCCTTCAACAGTGATGTCAACAAGATACTGGAAACCACACTCTGCAGGGAAGCAGAAAGGAAGATCCAGACTTTAACATCTACAGTGTAGATATTGGCAGGGAGAGATTTGGCACCATGGAAAGCAAGCCCATATGTGTGTATCCGCAGAAGGAGAGCAGATGACAACAAGAGATGGAGAGCATCAGAAGGGAGCTGAAGTATCTTAGGCAGCAGTTCTGAATAGTCAGTGAGGATGAGAGGTTTGGGCTAAATCAACTCAGGAGGGACACCATGCAGAAAGCAGAGAGAATGCTTAAAACATGACAGGAGAGAGTCAAACGGAGAGCTGCCTTCTTTGTCAATCCATACAAATTCAACAAAATGGTTTTGGGGAGAAAAGATCAGGGACACTGTCATATTACAAACAAGAGGTGGAGGAATACTTGAACAACACACAGGGAGATGAACATCAATGGAGGCAACTTGGACCTTGTGGAAGACTACAACCTGCTACTCATCCGCAGACACCCACGGACACATGGGAACCATCATGAAAAGAGGTTTCAGAAACAGTTAAGAAGGCAAGATCAGCTGCAGCCCCAGGCCCCAGTTACAAGTTATATAAGGGATATGGTACCATTTATAGAGGCTGGTGAAGGTGATCTGCAGGAAGGGGAAAATACCATCATGTTGGCAGATTGCAGAAAGCTATTTTGTGTCAAAAGAGGAGAAGTCAGAATCCATGAGCCAGTTCTGGACCACCTCTCTACTTAATGTAGAAGTGAAGATTTTCTTCTCATTCCTGGCTAAATGCTTGACAAGCTATATGACAGGAAACCAATACATTAGCATGTCAGTGCAAAAAGGAGGTGTCCCTAGATTCTCAGGATGCTTGGAGCATACCACTGTCATTACACAGGTTGTCAGCGAGGCAAAGAGGGGAAAAAAAGATCTGACAGTGGTCTAGCTAGATCTGGCAAATGCATATGGCACCATCCCACACATGCTAATCCTGGAAGCCCTGAGGTACTACCATATCCCAAAGCATATTAGACAAGCTACTACAATGGTATCCATCTCCGCATTACAACCAGCACCTTCATAACATCATGGCAAAGACTGGAGAAAGGAATTGTCACTGGCTGTAACATCTCTGTGATCTTGTTTGTGATGGGAATTAATCTAATCATAAAAGCTGGAGAAAGAGAGACCAGGGGGCTGCTAACAGACATAAATGTTAGACAGCCTCCATGCTGAGGTTTCATGGATGATCTAACAATCACAACCACCACACACATCCAAGCTAGATGGATTTTAACAGAATTGGAGGAAGCAGTCACATGGGCCAGAATGACATTTACACCACAGAAGTCCAGGGCTTTGATCATCAGAAGAGGGAAGGTGACAACAATTCCAGCTCATGGTGCAGGAGGAGCCAATACCATCAATAGTGGGGGACCCAATCCTGCCTTGAACGCCTTGGGAGGTGGTATGTTGACTTTCTGGGGGACCAAAATAACATCAGAAAGGTGTTCTTCACTGAGACTGACAGAGAAGCCATTTCTTCTTCACTGAGACTGACACAGAAGCCATTTCTTCTTCACAGAGACTGACACAGAAGCCATTTCTTCTTCACTGAGACTGACACCGAGGCCATTTCTTCTTCACTGAGATTGACACAGAAGCCATGTTTTCTTTATTGAGACTGACAGATACAGAGGCCACAACTCATTCACTGAGACTGATGGACACAGAGGCCACACCTCCATCAATGACACTAACAGGAAGCCTTCTACACTGACACCCAAAGACACAGAGTTAATGCCTCTTTTACAGGTATGAAAGACAGGCCACACCTTCTTAACTATGACTGATAGCTGCATAGGCCATGACCCCTTCACTGACCTTAAGGCAAGACCTATAACTGATGTATCATTGAACATCAACTTTGAATTCTAAAACAGATATTGAATGTAGTGTGTGTGCGTGTGTGTGTCTTTGCCTGTGTGGAGCCATATCCTCCAAGGTGGTTCCTTTGCTGACTGAGCCACTTCATGAGGCTGAGGGCATGTTCCATGCTGCCTAGCATGTACAGAGAAAGCAGAGCGTAGGACGCCATCTCGATATCAGCTGAGCGCGGCTGCCACGACTCTGACACGCTGCTTCCACCAGTGCTCCACATGGGCACACCATCTAAACAAAAAAGTTGATAAACAGAGCCCAGGTGCCTTGTATCAGTTTTGTAGAATATGTTGCCCTAAACACCTGCACCACATCTGCAATTTTTATAACCCAGCATATTAAAAAACACAGCGAGACAGCTAGGTAAACAACATCAACCAGGATATGTTTTTCATTACAGTAACAACCGCCCAAAAAAACATTTATTTTTGGCCTAGAAAATGCAATCCATCACTTTACAAAGCTACATGCTTAATGCATTGACGAGTGACTATCAACCTTTCATACTATACAATGCAGTAAATACACTGTGCAGTCCAAAAGTCTAAGACCAAGCTGAAAATCTGAGGGGTTTAAAACCATTTAAAAACAGAACGTTTCAGAACTTTGAAAGATTTCAAACCTGCCAACCTGCACACATTTTGCGTAGGGATTCGTATTTTAACATCAATGTAGTATTCTATGAGTTATCACTCAAAAACATTTCTTTTTTACGTCTTCTTTTCCCCCAACAGACGACAGATGAGCCATCTGGAATGACTGACTTTTGTGTCTTCTCCAATATTACCTGACACCCCTGGAAGCCCCGCCCCTGGAATTCCCCGGTTTTACATTAGTAATGTTTTGGCTCATGCTTTCACTTTTTATTAAAAATTACTTTTTGTCAAGGAATGGTGTTTTGAGTTGATTAATGTGAAATAAAATATATTGTCTTTTCTTCTAGGCTAGAAACAAAGGAAGTGTGCATGTAAAAATAAAATGTGTTCCTGGGAAAACCCTTCCTATGATATTCCCTTAAAAATAATGATGTCATTGTAAAATCCACACAGCCACTCAAAAACACAGACACATGCATGTTTGCCCACAAAACGTCAATATGTTGTATGGTGGAGGGGGAGGCTCATAAGGTGGAGGAGGCTCATATGGTGGAAGAGGAGACCCATAAGGTGGAGGAGGAGGCTAGTAAGGTGGAAGGTGGAGAAGGAGGCTCGTATGGTGGAGAAGGAGGCTTGTAAGGTGGAGGAGAAGGCTAGTAAGGTGGAAGAGGAGGCTCATAAGGTGGAGGAGGAGGCTAGTAAGGTGAAAGAAGAAGTGGCTTGTAAAGTGTCTGTTAAATACAGTCTGTTTTAACCTTTACAGTGACTGTCTGAGGTTGCAACACTGTTACCTGAATTTACATTGGAATGTAGTTCAATTTCATCGTACTGCAAAATAAAAGTGAGGCATGGAGGGGAAACAAAGTTCTGCAGAAAACTACAGAAATCTGAGGCAGAGCATCTGAAATGGAAGCACAAATTCTCTCGACCCTGAGTCTTCTCCTAATTCAGCTGGCTAACCTTAGAAGTAACAAATCTGATGAATAAAATGAAGTTCATCAAATCCAGCAATTTTTTTGTTGCGTCACATAAACACCAAATTGACCTATTGATTTGTGTGTGTGTGTGTGTGTGTGTGTGTGTGTGTGTGTGTGTGTGTGTG
>JAOTRR010000036.1:8257693-8271857 GCA_028570945.1 Gogo arcuatus
GAGTTCAGTGACAGAAAGAGAGTCAACAGGTGTGAAGCAAGTGAGTTTTGTAGGCGGAGTAGGAACATCAATGGGTGAGAATAAATTGGAAGTAGAAGGAAAACAGTGATAGATTTGGTCAATTTTGTTATTAAAATAATGTAAAAATGTCTGACTTTGCTTAGCTGTATTAGGGCATGCACAGTACAGTACAGGAGGTTGGAGGAGTTTGTTAAAATTTTTGAAGATAATCAACTGTAGTAACAGTAACTCCACTTTATATCCAGCTGCTTTACACCATCCTAATTTTGATTATTTTCCAGTAACATCAAGCTATTTCATGTTTTATTCCTTACACATTTAGCATATTATATCAATATTGGACATAACAGGCATGTTATTTTTTCCTTAACCTTGGTATAATCAGGTGAAAAAAAAAATCCAGAGAGACCTTACTCCTTAACAATCTGCATGTGTTACCAGTCTGGACCAATAGTTCCTTGTGAATTGAGTGAATTCATATGAATTTATAATCATAAAACCAGGCTGCACTGATATATTACATAGGCTGATGAGGAAGACAGAAAACCCACCTCCAAGTCCACATCCATGTAGTTGAAAAGGCAGACCTCCAACAGCAGCAGCTCGCCTCGGACCAAATACGCAGGGAGATTCAACGACACAGAGAAATCTTTAGATACACGCAGCTGTGAAAGAGAATCAGGTCAAGTTTATTAACAAACACATTCACGTTAAAAACGTCAAACTTGACATAAACAGATGTACAGTGTTATCAATATTCAAGCTGCTAAAAGCAGAAAGACAGAAAGTCTGCATTCATAAAGACTTAAGACTGCACTTGTGTATTATAATTTGATAATAATGCTTTGTTTTATAAACTCTATTAAGGGTACAAATTATGTCAATTTTTTTAAATCTTGTGTTTAAAATATAAAACATTTCCAACCATAAGAATAAGAACAGTTATGAGTGGTTTGTCCTTCAAGGACTACAGATCAGGAAATCTAGAAAATACATATTTTTGTCGAAGTTGCAATAACTGTAAATAACAAATAATAGAACTAAGACATTGATGAACAGTGATCAAGGAATTAATGATACACTATATGGCCATTTATAATAATGCTTTTGAGTCATTACCAAAATAAAGTCTGCAAAAAATCATGAAAAAAAAAACAGGTCAAGAGCTTCACTTAATATTCACATCAAACATCAGAATGGGGAAAAAATATGACGCCAGCGGCTTTGTGGGATGGTTGTTGCTTCCAGACCAAACCTGGATAAAGACTGGGCAATGTTTTCCAATCTTCAACTGTCCAGTTTTGATGAGCCTGTGCTCACTGTAGCCTCAGATTCCTGTTCTTGGCTGACAGGAGTGGAACCCAATCTGGTGTTCTGCTGTCGTAGCCCATCCACCTCAAGGGTCAATGTGTCAAGCTTTCTGAGATGCTTTTCTGCTCACCATGGTTGTAAAGAGTGGTCATTTGAATTACTGTAGTCTTCCTGGGAGCTCAAATCAGTCTGGCTATTCTCCTCTGACCTCTCTCATCAACGAGGTGTTTCTGCTCACAGAACTGCCACTTACTGGATGGTTTTTGTTTTTGCACCATTCTGTGTAAATTCTAGAGACTGTTATATGTGAAAATCCCAGGTGATCAGCAGTTTCTGGCACCAACAACCATGCTATATTCAAAGTCACTGAATTTACATTTACAGTTACATATCACTGTACAGTATAATGAATGAGCTCAGTGCAGTACCTCTGCAGGAGCACTGAGCCCCAAACCCAGATTCTCCGATATCACGAAGGCTGTGGCCACCCACGAGGTCATGCTGTCTGGTACAGTGAGTGTGAAAGCTGTTGTTGTAGATTCACTGGAACACAAAAAGCATTGCTTTGTGATGTGTGTATATGTGTGGAAGGGTTTTTTTTTTATTTTTAAAGGATCTAACATTGCATTTAAAACATAGCTTTTATTTTTTGGTGTTGTACTCTTTTCCTCACTAACAGTGTTTATGGGAAAAGAATCACATACAATTCAAATGTGATTATGCAGTTGCACATCAACACACACGAGCGACACACGTGAACGATATTGGAGTATTTGGGAAACTAAATTAATCATGTGGGGAAAATGACATCTGAATAATGAAACCAAGTGTCCTGAAGTGAAAATGAACAGTAAATAAATTTCTCATTTAAAAAAATACATGTGAAAATAATTGAATCAGGTGAGAAATCTAAACGTAAATAATGTGAAACAAGTGAATAATATGATCATTCACATGTGAAATTCATAGTGATTTTTCTGTAATAGAGAGTTTAAGATTGATAGCACTCTTAGACCATGACATATGTTTTTGTGATGGAGACAACAGTGCACTTCCATAAGTCATTCTGGAGAAGGATGTCTGGTAAATGCTATAAATGTAAATAAAAAGGTGACATTTTTGTTTGTTTGTTTGTTTGTTTGTTTTTATCAAACATGAAATTTTCAGAACAGTCTGTGACATAAACAAACAACTGAAAACATGCTGTTTTGAAGTTTTAAGTCAGGATTTAACTTGATTGAACTCGTACATGTATGTAAAATGTTCTAGTAATGGCCTCGTTAATAAGACATAACAGTGAACTTATTTAGCTTGAGAATGTAACTTTTCTATCTTAAACCAATAAAATATGGAGAGAAATAGATTTTCATTTTGATTCTCATCTTGACATGAAGTGTACATGCTATGGGCCATACTTACTAAGAAAAGTGCCAATTATAGCCATTTTAGTGAATGTTTGTGTCAGTGTGTGTGGCAGATTTGGGAGTTGAACTACTGTATTGCAAAAAATAACAATACAGTTATTTCAAGACATTTTTACTCATTTCAAACTTGAAATAACCTTCTATTGTCAGATAAGTTTGCTAATTTTTAGCATTTGTTTCTAGAAAGAACCAAAATTATCTGCCAAAAGAATAAGAAAATTTGAAGCTTGTAATTAGTAAAAATACCTAGAAATAGGTTTAATAATCTTATGTTTGGTTTACTGTATATCACATCAGCACCAAAGTTCATCCTGGACTCCAACTAACAAGGTACAGCACAGCCTACAAACATGGCTGCCATGGACTACAACTCACAGCCATCACAGACACTCTCATGTTCACCCAACTACTGATTACACACACCTGGACTTGACTATAACCACAGCCACACTCACAGTATATAAGTACACTACACACACACACACACACACACACACACACACACACACACACATCCACATTGCAAAGTATACACTCTGTGGAATTACTGCCAGACATTACCAAGCCTTAGATTCCCATGTTGTTATCCTGGTTTTGACTTTGTCTTGATACTTTTATTCACTTATTTTTTTCTTTTTTACCTCTGATACCCTGTTTGCTGATCACCTGACACTGTGCCTGGTTCTTGACTATGATTCTGATTCACGTTTTGGATTTGTCTGCCGTTTTCTATTAAACTGCAATTGCATCCGCCTCCAGCATTTGCCTAACAATGTAATCTTGTAATAGGAAATACTACATATATTTGACTATATTCAAGATATTTTCACTTGGTAATATGACATTGTTTGCTGTGTATGAACATGCATACAAGGAATATTAACATATGATGGGAACATTATAAATCAAAAGAGATGGTTCATTTCATCTCAGTCTAGTATTTTTTGTTGATAAGGAAACTCCAAAAAATGCATACGCAATGAGACAAACATTCAAAACAGTACTTTACCACCACTTCAATCCTAGTAAAATGCATCAGTTGTTTATAATGTCATAACACAGTTTGAAACATTAGAAGACAAAAGGCTCAAGAGCACAGGACTGCTACAGAGAGAGAATTAGTGATCCTGAGTGAGAATTTGAAAGTAACGGGAAGACAGGGACATTTCTTTCTTCTACCCCATGGTGATGTCAAGCCACAGCCAGGTCTCGGGAAAATTCCTACGCTGATGAGGTTTCTGGTCAGCCTGCTCTGAAGTCAGCAGCATTGGAAATTCCTCGTCCACTATGGAAGATATCAGGGTGGAGTCATTTATCACATGTTTCTTCTGACAAGCATAATCAGTTTCTAAATTTCTAAACTGACTGACTCTCCACATGTTCCTTGTGAGATTTGTTTGTGAATTACTATCTAGAGTGTAGTTGATTTCTTCTGTCTTGAAGGCTGTCAATGTGTAAACAATCCTTCTCACTGTAGAATGGTGAATTTCCAATGGTTTGGAGATGGCCTTATGACCCTTGCTAGGTTGATGAGTAGCAACAATTGTTTCTCTGAAGTCATGGCTGATGTCCTTGCTTGGCATGATGTAGACACACACCTGAGTGCTCTAGAACACCAAACTGCCAAAAGTTATGCTTTTGTAGAAACTGTCATACTTCTTGACTATTAATTAATCTTGTGAAATTCATTATTAACACCTGGCTGCTAATTAATCTCTTAGGGCATGATTCTCTCCCATGCACATAAGTAAAAAAAAATACGCAGGTTTTCAGTCTAAGCGGATTCTCCCCTTGACTTATGTCTATGACTTACACGTCATGAAGGCATTTACATGCTTCGGGTGAAGCAAACCAAAAATTTGGGCATGTCTTATGTAAATGCAATTTACACACATTCTGCCCTTGATTTATGTGCTTTTCAGATGCGCGCTTCTGAGGGCTATAGTAAATCAAGTGCCACCACATGGTGAAACACCATATTGCCTTTGAAGTCAGGGGATTGTCTACGTTTAGCATTATTATACAAGTACAAATAAAGTTTAAACATTCCTAAATTTGTGTCATTTGTTTTAAAGTACAATAACATTTCTTGCAACATTATATTACAATGTTACACAGAAAAAACATGTTTTACACCACATGGTGTTCTCAACAAGCCTGGTAATTAATTAGTTCAAGAATAAAAGAGAAATATCAATTAAGATGAGTATAAGTAGGACCAACCTTCTGTAATGCCTAACAATCCTAAACCAAAATGCCTGCACTGCATTTGCTTGTGTTCATGACAGACTGGGAAAGATGGAGAAGATCTCGGCAAGCACAAAGCAGATGGTCACAAGTATTCCGACCTCATCTGGATATACTGGGGCTCACTGATGTGCAGTGCATCCAGCAATTTCATCTTGACCCTGAAGCCATCATCCACGTGTGCAGACTCCTGGAAGAACAGCTTTCCAGCCACAGTAATCACACATTCTACCTGACGTCACCATCATTACCTTTATATTCTATACTTGAACTTGAGCCCTACGTCGACCAATAGCAGAACGTTACCCATCTATTAATCAGTTTAGCTAATAGAGAGTACTTTGGAAGAGTGATGATGAGGATACAACCCAGTTTTTATAGTAGGCTACTCAGTATGAGTTCAACAATAGTGTGTTTTTATTAATGAATCTCTAAACATGTCTTCATACATAGGCCCAGCACATGTGTCATTTGATATATTTACTTTTTTGGGGGTTTATGTCATACATAGAAACTAATGCCTTCCTTTGAGGCTATTCGTAATATAGCTAAGCTCTCCCTTTGCATTTATTTTCAAAATCAGAATCTGGTTTATGCTTTCAATGGACTTCAATGACAATGATGATGGAGTCTCATGTCGAAAGGCGATGCATGAGTGTCCCCACGACACTTTCACGCTTGATTTAATTGAAATGTCATCTAGTGTTGGGGGATGACCTGCACCTGAAGGGATTATAGTGAGAAAGGTGTGTGCTCTTCCAGACCCACTCTCTAGTCTAGTACGTATCATATGCTATCTGGTGCAAAGGATGCCACAAGATAAACGGTACACACGGACGCTGGTTATTTCGGAGTTTCCTTCCCCTAGGCAGGTTGCCTTGCATAGCTAATGAGCCCCACCTACCCTGAGTTGAGCTCATCCGCCCTTTGACAGGTCTTGTTTTTTGTCCTGCTGGGTGTCATGCCACCCTCCTCACCAACTAATCGCTGGTGGGGTAGCCGGTTTAGACGCCGACTACCCGTCCATGCGGCAGGTTGTACTGGGTTACATGGTACCAGTAGCAGGCATTATACCTGACCTGACAGACAATGACACTGAATGATTCACAATGACACAATGACACATTCACATGATAAATGCAGAAGTCCACGTTCCACATTTTCTCGACAGCCAAACTACACGAAGGTGTTACTCAGTCTACTGCTATTTTAAATAAATCACGTCCTCATTCATGAGACCGCTTTCATTAGGAACTTACTCGCGGTGGGCATGATTGGAGCATGTAGGGGAGAATACGCGTAACTGAAATGTGTGTAAATGCAAGTGCGCAAAAAAGGACTTGCGCACGAACGGGATAATCGCGCCCTTGATGATTGTGGAAGTAGGAAGGGTTTACTTACTTTTTCCCACCTGGTTTCTGAATGTTGGTTTACTTTTTGGAAGAAAATGACTACATATTGAAATCTGTTGTGTTTTTTGTTGTCACCTGAGGTTTTTTGTTTGTTTATGGAAGTTGGTGAGGACCACACAATTATTATATTATTTAGGCCCTCATAAATAAAAATATAGAATTGGGGGTGCACTTTCTTTTTCCTATGCCTGTGTATACATATATACAGTATTAGCTAGAAAAAATATTTTTAAAAAATGATAAACGGGTACATCTGCTGAAAAGACACTGAATTCTAAACATTCAGTGTTCCAATTATACTAAAAACTTCCAGGGGATATTATCAAACAAATGTTTGTGGTCACTTTGTTCAGGCTGTGAGCAATATGGTAAATGAAAGAGGTAAATATTCTTAATCCTGTATCATAATTAATTTTCCTGTTTTTTATTTCTTATCCATTGTATATTATTCATTTTTGCTTAAGAAAAGATAGTCCTATTACGATCACTTTCATCTAGGCAGCTCATTCAGGCAGCATCGTCCTTCAACAGATTCCATTAAAGGCTGACAATATCACTCCTGTTTTCAGACAGAGTATAAACTGATGCTCTTTAGCACTCTTTTTCATTTTGTATGAGCAGGTTTTGTATTATTTTGTATTATACATCTTTTATTACTTAAATAATTAGATTCTATCACAATTATTAGACTTACAAAATTCAGGCCTGACGTAGCTGGTTTCTGCATTTAGGCTAGCATCGGTGAGCACTGTGATGCCACTCACCTAGAGAGGGAAAGCCACACTGTTAGCTCACTTCAAAAATAATGAAAATATGAGTCATAACTATGAGCCTTCATGATTTTTTTCTACCATGAATACAGAGTATGGGCTGCTAATTTCCATTCCATCCTTCAGAGTCATATCCATAGTGTAAGTAGCCAGTTCCTCTATCACCTGTAAAAGAGACAAGGCCATTCAAATCATCTGTGCTAGTAGATTAAAACCATGATCTGAAACCTGTCAGCATAAATAGCCTAGCAGGACTAAATTCCTCTGTCTTTCAAAGATGTCTATAAAAAGACATTAATATATGTTTTTATTTTTTTGGCATCCACATCAGAATTGTTGCTGTTACCAAATGCTTTAAGGTGGATTGTTTTGAATTTTTGTGGACCCAAGCACAACATCATCAGATTAAGAAAAATGTACATAATGGTATGAAGAAGTAAAGCTGTGCTGATTTCTTTCTAGCCCAGACTGTAGATTTATGCAGCTCTAGATTTGATCTTCATTTGGGAGTGATGTATTTCTGCCCAGATATTTTTCTCTCTGTGATTTTTTTTCTCTGATGCAGCCATAATGTCATCAGCCACAACTGAGAAGGTGCACATGCAATACAGTCATGGGTATAATGGAATTTATGTTGGCATCTTTTTCACCCAAGATACCTTTGGAGATTGGAGGAGAAACTGACCGTAAATAGACTCAGCACATACAGTATTGTACAATCAAAGTACAAAAATACAGAAAAGGTCAGACGACAGAGCTTTTCTGTTTATCATGTTTGGTCTTCGAGCATCACAGTGGTGGAGTAGTTAGCACTGTCGCCTCACAGCAAGCAGGTTTTGGGTTCAACCCTGCCAGTCGACTGGGGCCTTTCTGTGAGGAGTTTGCATGTTCTCCAAGTGCCTGCGTGGGTTTCCTCCAGGTGCTTCAGTTTCTTCTCACAGTCCAAAGACATGCAGATTGGGTCAACTGGCTACTATAAATTGTCTATAGGTGTGAATGTGAGTGTGAATAGCTGTCTGTCTCTCTGTGTTAGCCCTGCAATAGACTGGCAACCTGTTCAGACTGTACCCCACCTCTCGGTCTATGTCAGCTGGGATTGGCGCCAGCTCACCTGTAACCCTCAATGGATAAGTGGTATAGATATTGAATGGATGAATGAATGAATGTTTGGTCTTCGAGGGGAAGCATTGCATGAAGCCAGTACAGCATTACAGACATGAAACAGGTTTTTGTATAACTGTGAAAAATGACGTGAAAACTGAGACATGGGTGCATACTGGACATTGGGTTACATAGGAAATATTGTGAATAGGCTCTATGATTACAAAGAAAATGAGGAAACAGAAAACAAAATCGAAGACAGAGAATGGGAACTCCCCATAGGTGTGGATTTTCTGTTTTCCTCATGATAGTATAAAAGCCAGAATAAGGTAAAGCAATAAACAGCACCACCTACCTTTGTCTTTGCAGTGACTCAACATCGGTATTATGTACCATGTATGTGTTTTCAGTATCATGTGAATGCAGTACCCTTTTTTCTGTGAAATCATTGCTCCGGTCTGAGTCCTGGCTCGCTTTGTCTACAACCAGGATTCCCACCAATGATCTGGGCTCAGCTACGGAGATGGACAGAGACACATTCTCTGCAGGCTCTGCGTGTTCTTTTGCCCAGCTTACAGACACCTGCAATCAAAAGTGCTTTATAATTCTCAACTCTTAATTTAGTCTATTAGAGTGAGCATCAAAACAAGCCTAATAGAACAGGAATCAGGCTTTATGGTAAAGATTGATACTTTAACTCCACATTTTGTAAGTCAACCAACTTACAAAGTATCTTGATATCTCCAAATTCAGGCTTGCTCTGCCTCAGTTACTCACTACATGTATCATAGCACATTGATGCAAGACACTAGCATGCAGTCTAAATGATGAATATTTCTGTGAGGAGATTTATTTGGCTTTTTATTTTTTTTGGAAGGAGTTAGATTATGTGGAGCATCTGCCATATGAGTTCTTGTGAATGAGAATTTATGAATTTAACATTTACAGTGTTTCGCAGGATTTTTGTGAAGGAAACATCCAACACATCATTGACGATCTCTCCATCAGGACGGATGCAGTACACCAGCACTTTCGCCAGGGGAACCCATGATGGATCAAGAGACAGAGAGAAGTATGAGGAAGTCAAAGTGCCAGCAGCCACCACCCGGCCTTGTGATATCACCTGCACAAACACACACATAAATACAAACACAGAAAACTTCTGCTGCTTACTGTATTTAGAAGGCAAAATAATAATAATAATAATAATAATAATAATAATAATAATGATAAAAGTATTCTGTCTACTGACAATTCAGATTTCATTTAATTGAAGCACATTTTCTTCTGAAATAAAACTTACCATGTAGTGGAATTCAGTTAAGGGGAAATTACTTTCCACAGTCATGTAGAGAGATTGCCCGATCTGAAAGTGTCACATAAAATGTAAAGCATTTTATTTTGTACCTGTATTCTCACACAAACTGTAGTCCAGGATTATTGGCACCCATCTAGAGAAATGGGCCAGTGATTGTATAAGCAAAACGTTATTCTAAATTATTAACATTTTTGCATTAGAAAAGATCTTTTAATCATTTTCATATGCTTTTTAACAACCTTTCCCCCTCTGGTTTAATTATGAGCTTGAACACATGTAAAGTCCTTTGGCATCCAGCATCATCAGCTTTCAACAGTAAAGACAGAAATTGTTTTGTTGTTGTTGTTGTTGTTGACTTGCACAAGTAAGCTAATGGGTACAAAAATGAAAAGCAAAAATACCACAACCATTAACATTTTTACCAAGAAAAGTTAAAAATACCATTAAGCCATTCCTGAGAGCAATCCACAAAATGCCACCAATGAACTTCACCAACAACTGGATTCATGTTTTGTGGTCCAACGAGAGCAACGATCAAATGTTTTTAGCCAATGGTCTGGCTAGTTGTACAGGGCTCTCATGAAGATTTATGGTAGAATTCTGGAAATTTTCTAAGCACCAGCATATTTTAGGCCAAAACTGGGTTTCCTCCATCAGGAGGCTAAAATCCTGGCTGTAAGTCTCCCAGTGTTTGTCCCATAGTCAGGAAATAGCTTTCTCGTCAGCACTGGACTCTGGTTCCTAGATTTTACAGCCTACAGACATGGCTGCCACAGACTACAGTCCCCAACATGCACCACATTCATTTCTGATCACGCACACCTGAACCTTGTTTGGACTTACTGGGGCTCACTATTTGGCAAGAAACAGGTCACTGTTGCCCTTTTTTATCTAATGTGTTATAACAGCTTATTAACGATTTAAAGTGTTCACGAGCTAATTTATAAACTAATTATAAACCATTCATAAACCATTTATAAGGGTAGTCTTATTGTAAAGTGGTACCCAAATGTTTATAAAAGTTTATTAAGAAAAGGCCTATTTGTTATTAACTTTTTCATTTTTAATAAAAGGTACATTTTAGTTAATAGTCTATTATATTTTACTCAAACCTTTACAAATGTGGGTAAATAATTATTGTTGGTTTATAAGAAAATGACACAAAAGGGTTTTTTTTATTTACAAAAAGGAATATTTAAGTTGATAAAGAATAGGAAAATAAATTTTTTAGTTATAAAACTTTCTTCATTTATTTTTTTTTTCAAAAATATCATAGGAAAATCGAATTGTGAACCCAATATTGTGACTTGAATTGAATTGTGAATTGGGTAAATTGTTACATGCCTAATTCATACATTACAAAAATTCTGCATTTGCATCCGCATACGCTCTCCATCCCTAACAATGGCGAGCTTGAATCTCAATGATACCACAGTCATCAGTGGCTGGGAGATAAAGAACAAAATCTGGTTGTCAGGGATGACAAACAAACTCTTAATAATAAAAATATATAATGCACAAGAAAAAAAAAAGAGACTCAGCCTTGCCTCTGGAGAACTTATGCGTCTCAGCTGTATATAAGATCGAGAAGGAGACGAGTATCTTCTGTGCAGCTGTAGACGCTTGTGAATGTCTTTATACTGGGCCTAAAACATACATCAGATGGCAGCATGGCACAATATCCAGACAATAACTGACATTCTCTATAAGGACTTCATTAGCATTAGCATGGGAATAGGTATTTAGAACTAAATTCCTGAGTGTTTATGGGATGCTGTATAAAGTAAATTGCATCTTATTGGCATACAGCAAAACAGCAGGGTGTGACCTTAAACAAGTGTCCGTAATATTTGAACTTCTTTAAGATCTTTTCCCCTCTTAATCTGCTTTTAAAGCCATGAGTTAGATTCAAACTATAATGACTTTAATTGATCTTAATGATTTATATTAACATAACCTGAAGGGTATTGGCATTCTGACAATTTACTATGAAAAGCCATTGAAATAATTCAGTGAGTAAGTAGGGCTAAGCAGAAAGTGGAGATGTAGTGCAGGTGCCAGGAATCATACTGGTCTCTCATTACCTCTATTGTTAGAATAGCCACGTTTTCAGAGAGCTCGACCTGGAAGGGGATGACTCCATCAGCAGGGACAGGAAGTTGCAAGCTCTTCACTGAAATATTTCCATTAGGATAAAGGAAGGACTCCGAATGAGAGGAAATCTGGGTTTTGAAATCTGTTGAACTTTCCCATTCGAACATCCATGGACTGAGAGGCGCCTGACTCACAGTGAGATTCACACTCCAACTCTGGTCCTCTGCTGTCAGTGGACGGCTATTATAGGTGGACAATCTTAGCTGCAACATTGAAACATAATTAAAGACATTAAAATTAACCACTGTGGTCTGTTCAGGTCCAAATGACCAAAAATAAAGTTTTTTTTATTTATTTATTTTTATGTTTTTTATTTTCCCCTGAAAGTGAAAAATACAAATCCAACATAAAAGTTTGCACTCAGCTATAGGTCGTGTTTATCCTGAGAATGGCATGGACAATATAAAGGATAAAGAAGGATAAAAACAACATTTAATGAAATAAGAAAGTTGTTGTAAATGTGGATGTTCTAAGGTGATAAGTGATGTTCCGTTCCATCCATTTCTTATTTCCACTTCCAACAGTGCACAGGGATTTTCTGGTCTACTTAATGTATATATTGTCCCTTTGCTACTGAACAGAGAGTAGGTCATATAAAATGCACACATGTATTGCTATACCATTATAATGATCATAATAATATACTGTGATGCTATAGTAATCATTGGGGAGCACATGGTAAGTCAAAATTCTCTTAGTCAAAAGACTTTGAGTTTCAGAAGTTACCTAAACCTCTCACTTACAATAGGAAACTTTATTTATTTATGTGTTCTGACATGCTTTTCTGCTCACCACGGTTGTAAAGAGTGCTTATTTGAGTTACCGTAACCTTGCTGTCCGCTCCAACCAGTTTTGTTTTTCTGTGTTGTGTGTGAGAATCCTAGGAAATCCCAGGCAGTTTCGGAAATACTCATACATTTGACACCAACAACCATGCCACTGTCAAAGTCACTGAGATAACATTTTCCCCCATTCTGATGTTTGATGTGAATATTAACTAAAGCTCTTGTCCTGCATCTGTATGATTTTATGCATTATGCTGCTGCCCCATGATTGGCTGATTAGATATTTTCATGAATGAGCATGTGTACAGACGTTCCTATTATAAATTCAAGTTTAATTATAGGTTTGTATGCTCAGGAAATGAAACTAAAATAGTCCCTTTCATTTAAAATGATCTGTTGGCTTTATCTTGCACTAACCTGGGCAGAGAAGTTCAGAGAAGGCTTTATGGTGGAAGGATACTGCTGAAACTCCAGATTATATCTACACATTGTAACAGAAACCCGAACAGAGCTGTTGCATGTGACACCTTAAAAAAAAAAAAAAAAAAAAAACACACGTTAGCTCAAAGCCTTTCACAGCAATCTGAAAGATATGCAGAAAAAAAACATGAAGCACTGGCTACATGTTTCAACTACAAAGACTTCATCAGGGTCATGCTTTCTACAACATGCAGTTTTAGAAAAATAATGGAAAATGAATAGGTGATGAGCTTTGTAAAGTCACAATACATAATACCATTTATGGCCTAATTAAACATATAAATACAGATTTATGATGACTAGCCATGTGAATAAATACTGAAATATCTATATATCAATCAATCAATCAATCAATCACATAATGTTAATAATTACACAAAAGTAAATATTTTGCTCTTATTAATATTATTCCATCATCACTATTTTTAAAGTGCTACAATTTCTTAATGAAAAAACAGACTGCTGATATTATAAAACAATATGATGCACAAAGAATAACAGTAAATAAATCTGTTATTAAACAAGAAAGAGGAAGCAATATTATATATTAATGGACTCAAATCCTGATTTATAAAATCATGCTGTTATTTTGCAATTTACTGGTTCATTTGGGATTTAATTGTATTTCTTCCTGTAATTATTTATAACAAAATGCCCTATTTTTACATGTAATTTTAAAGTGTAATTCTATATCAAATGTTACACTTGAGTAATGTAAATAATAATATTTACCAGTCAGCAGTTCTGTGACCTGCACGTGAATGTCAATGTAGTCACTGGTGTCAAAATCTTCATAAAACATGTGCATGTAGTCAGCTGATGACTTCTCCTTATACAGCGAAGGAACGTCAAAGCTTAATTCAGCTTTTCCATCAATCTGTGAGAGAGACATACATCACACACACACACACACACACACACACACATGCTTCAATGGAAGAGATAAGACTGAGAGAAAATCTGACCTTTAGTGTCCTAGAAATTGAATTTTCAAAATTTTTCATTAAATATATTTACAGTAAAATAAAATCCTAGATTTTCAACATACATACATACACAGTGCCACCACAATTATTGGCACCTCTTGTAAAGGGAGGTTGTACAAAGTATTAAATGCAGGGGTGCCAATAATAGTGGCACG
>JAOTRR010000036.1:8277655-8289838 GCA_028570945.1 Gogo arcuatus
TTATTATTATTAGTAGTAGTAGTAGTAGTAGTAGTAGTAGTAGTAGTAGTATTAAGGTCTTTCTTCATACAGTCCCCAGATGGCGCGCTTTCAGAAACGGCTTCCTTTTGTGTGACGTCGACAAGAGGTCAGGGGTCACACTCGGTTCTGCGATTTTTTTTTTTTTTAGTTTTTTTTTTTCCTCCAGTTGTACAGGACAAAAATGACGACATTACGTGCTTTTAATTGCGACGACCTTTTCAAATTTAATAACATGTGAGTACGACTTTATGTATGGTGCTGAGTCACATATGTAACGTTATTACTGTGCGGCTGTGAATCTTGATGCTAACTCTATCTTTTTATGGCTGAATTCCAAAAGGTTTAGTACTTCATATGCAAGAGCACTATATAGGCTGTATAATAATGGAGTATTCATATTACATAGTGCACTATTTGTTTTCAAGTGGGAGTCATTTGGGATTCAACCACAGTGATGTTTGTTAGTGCAAATAGCCACGCTGTCTTTTACCTTTAGCTATTACCTTTAGCTTTGTTATTGTCAATCAGGTGTGTGTTTGTTTGTTTGTTTGTTTGTATTTATTTATTGAATCACAATGTCTAATTGTGAAATGGAATTATTCCTATTTTCGAGCTCCTCTGTGAAATAAAGGTTATATTTCGCCTAAATCCCAAATGTATTCGTATTAGATATACAGGTGCCCTGCATAGGAGTAAATACATAATGGCTCATGCACCCTATTTAGTGCACTACATGTCTATTTAATTACCCACCAAGCATTGCCTGAAATGTATTAATGAATTACATTGCATGCAAAACAAATACATCCTATGTAGTGTGTGTGTTTGTTTTTTCATCCATTTTGGATTGATCTGATATTTCCTTTCCTTTTCTTACAGAAATTTGGACCCTCTAACAGAGACTGTATCCTTTTCACTCATAACTCCCCACTGTTTAGTGATAATGGTGATGTGTATATGATGTGAGCGTCTTTTCAGTGTCCTTCCTTAACCGTGTGCTTTACAGTATGGCATTCCCTTTTACTTGCAGTATTTGGCACATTGGCCAGAGTATTTCATCGTGGCAGAGGCACCGGGTGGTGAGCTGATGGGCTACAGTGAGTCACTTTATTCTGCATTTTAAAGTACTGTTATGGTTGGATAAGATTATCGAGCATATGACTGTTAAGTAACGTTGTTGGATGTTTACAGTTAAACGTAACTATAAATGGTTAAAAGTGCAATGTCTTGGTCAATAATAAACAACAACTCGTAAATGTTCACATCTTATACAGTTCTAAAGATATAACACCAAGTCATATGTTTCCAGCCAGTTTCTAATTGGTATAGAAATACAGATGTTACATACCACTTTCAGGAAAGTATATTCTGTTATGATTTATCATGATATCAACATTACGTCATGTTCCCTAGATATAAGCCCAACCTCCCTATCTGTGTAGTAGGACCAGGACATGATCTGTTCAATCAAATTCTGTCTTGTCTGTATGAACTAATAGACACATCTTTAATGCAAGTTCATTTCTTTCACCTTTTATTCTAAGAGCTTTTTGTAGTGTGTCAGTGTAAGTTGCACTCATTAATAGGTCACATGACCATAACACACACGTAGACTATGCTTGTTCTACAGATGCAAGAACTTACTTAAAATCCTAAGAACAGTGACGCTTTTCTGACATGTCCTTTTAAACATCTATACTGTGTTTTGTTCTGTCTTTTAAACTGTTAGGTTTATATGCAGAACCACAGGGGAAAAAAGTGCTTTCTGGAGTAATGTTTAAATCCGTATATTATTATTTTGCCTATTTATTGCAGCCATAGAGCTTTTTATTCTTGGACTTTCCACCAACAGGACATAGCAGGTCCAAGTTGATGTTATTTACAGACAGACTTGTTTTTAAGTTATTAATGTTTGGATTAAATCCATTCTCAATACAGGTGGCCATTCAGACAGGCTAATATAACATCACAGCTGTAGGAATGGCTGTAATTTTCTCCATTGTAACAAAATGATAGATAATCACAGACCTCCCTCAAAGAACCACTGCTTTACATGATTGGCTCACGTGTGATTTCACTCTCTTTTCCTTGTGTCTCTGCAGTCATGGGGAAGGCCGAGGGCTCTGTGGCGCGGGAGGAGTGGCATGGCCACGTTACGGCTCTGTCAGTGGCTCCTGAGTTCAGACGCCTGGGTTTGGCTGCTAAACTTATGGACATGCTGGAAGAGATTTCAGAAAGGTGCGGAATTGTTTCAGACATTCCACAACTTGTAATTCTTGGTGTAATGAGAACTCTGGACATTTTCCGTCCCTGCCAGCAGAGGTCAGTATCGCCAGGGGAGGAAAAAACAACACTTCAGGATGTCCTCTTATTGGAAATATTTATTGAAAACTATTCTTATATTTTTCATGCCTGGGGTTCACAAAAATAGCGTATTTTGATCATATTGCAGCACACACACACATCCAAAAGCATTAATAGATGATGATGATGTCCAGGATGACAGATCTGTGTGTTTCTCTCTTGTAGGAAAGGAGGCTTCTTTGTTGATCTTTTTGTCCGAGTCTCCAACCAAGTGGCCGTGAACATGTACAAACAGCTGGGCTACAGCGTCTACAGAACCGTGATCGAATATTACTCAGCCAGCAACGGAGAACCGGACGAGGACGCCTACGGTAAAATCCTGCCTTTTTTTTTTTTTTTTTTTAAGTCTCACCTTTATAAGCAGCTCACTACACTATTGTAATGAAGCCTTATATTTTAATCAAAGGTAACTTATTATAAAACTTGATCACTGTGACTGCTTTCCTTTCTACACAGACATGAGGAAAGCGTTATCGAGAGACACAGAGAAGAAGTCCATTATTCCACTCCCGCACCCTGTCCGACCAGAAGACATAGAATAACACTGAACAGTGGCTCTCTGACTCGCTCACTTACCCCATATTGGGAAAATAAAGATACAAGACCTGGCAAGTTTAGTTTACTGCTTAACCAGTTGCAAATGAATTATCAGAGGGTCACTGCTTTGTATATGTTATTTATGAAAGATTTACTTGTTCCACTATTTCTGCACCATTTTGCCCAAAAATGAAATAAAACACAATTTACCCTCAATCTGAATGTCAATCAGATCATTTGGCTGAGCAGACGTTGACAAATCAGTAGTCCTGGTATCTGGGCTATTCGTTTTAATTTGTAGTTGTATAATAACTGCTGTGCACATTTCCTTTGGTCTGTGGCCATGTTTAAATGCTGGCACAAGTTTTACTAAGTGGAATAATTAGCTATTAACTTCCCTTACTTGGGAGCTCCTGCTCTTGGTTAATTTAGGATAAAAAGGGGAAATTATGTACCTTTATATACGTAATAACTGAACTACTCCATTAACTAATTAATTACTTTTAAAGACACGTAAATGTTATAAATACAAACAATGACAGTGCACTTATTTTTCCTTTTTATTTTGTTATAAAAGAATAGTGAGATCAGTTTGTGAGGTGATAAAGGCCCCATCAGTCCAGTTTATCCTGATACTGTATAAAGGAAAAAAAATCATTTCAGATTAGTCCTCCTCTGCAGGATTTGTCTTCTCCTCTGTTTTATTTCCAGTGTTCTCCTCATCACTATCACTCTCACTGCTACTGTCGCTGTCATCCCGATCATCACACACACTCTCTTTAGCCTCCTGTGTTTCTTCGGTATCCTCCTGCTCTTCTCTTGACTGTGTGGGTTCGGTGCTCTTGTCCTTTTCTGTCTCTTGTTCCTCCCGAGGCTCGTCCTCCTGTTGCTGCTGCTTCTTCCACATCTTTGCCATGGCCAGCAGTTTGAGGTTGGGCTGATTGGCAGCGTCCTCTGGGAAGATGTAGTCGTAATATTCTTCCCATCCTGCGTCCGACTGGAGGACAAAACGAGACACCGTTAAGAGTTAGAGATGCAAATGCACTAACAATGTCCACATTACATGCCTACAATGTCTTTATTGTTTAAAAAAAAAAAAAAACCTACATATTTGACAGCCCATGATTACAGGAACAACTGAATGAACAGTTGTTGACTGTATGAAAGTGATGTGCATGTGTGTACTGGACTAGTCATTTTTACCCAAGCTGAATAGGTAACGAGGTTAAATTTATCTTAAAGCACTGTCTAAACAGGCATGTAAATATAACTGTTACAAATTGAACAGTTTGATCTTTGTGATATGAAAATCTGTGACATTAACATCACATACTCTGTACCATGAAATGAAACACTGCAGACTCCTCCTACTCACCCCATCCTCTGCCGTGAGCTTCCTCCTCTTCTTCACCTTCTCGGGCATGAGCTTCCTCACTCGGTCCTTGTTGGCCAAGGTGCCGAACTCCTGCTCGAAATCCTTCCATGCCTCGAGCAGCATGAGCCTCTCCTCCTTCTCCTCACACGTGCGCAGGCTCCGGTTAGCTTCCTCGTAGACCTGCCTGCACCGCTGCAGTCGCTCCTCACCTTCGATCGACAGCTCAAACTGTGCGTAACTGATCCATACCTGCACGCAACAGACAGTCTTACCTGTGTGCCAATGAGCAGATCGTTTGCTATTTTGCAGAGATTTGCTTGATTTGGGCTGGGAACACTGAAATGGTTCATATCTTTGTCCGTTCTGATTTTTACAGGAATGATTTGGCTTATCTTCTAGATATCAGCATGAGAACAAAAACTGACATGACATTGGCATACTTCTTTATCACCATTAAATTCCAGCTTCAGATATTTGATTAAAAAAATAAGCTAAATATTCAAATTTTAAATATCTCTGTAGTGTAGAAATGTTGAGTTAAAGTGGGGAAATGAGTGATGACTTTCAGTAACACCAGTATTGTTTTCTAATTTCCTTGTTTCTCAGCTATTGCAGCTGACTGACATCACACACTAAGGTAGGCTATTAGTTTTTAGTTTTAACCTCTTATCAAACAAACCTGTATAAAAAAAAGCTAGTCAGCGAGATTTACAGGAAACGCGTTAATGCTCACTTTTGTTTCGGCAGCTCATTAAGGCTTCACTAGAGCTCCCTCTTTAAATGGGGTGGGTCACTGGCTCAGATAAAGACATGACATTGATGTGATTAGAGCCAAAACCAATGACATCTCTGCTGCTTTCAGAGATCAACAATTTAAATTTATAGAAATTTACATTTAAAGTAAGCAGATATGATCATCTGAGGTGTAACCTGCTTGAGCAAATCATATATACTAAAGGGGTCCGAATACTCGGGTCTGCACCGAGGGCTAATTCTAGGCTTGTTTGGGGCAGGTTCACATAGAAGAATTCCTTCTAAACGGTGACTCGATTGAGCAATTCCATACATTATTTTTGTGCATGTATTTATCTTACTAAATGATTATTTTTTTTTAAAAATAATTACTTTTATAGGGTACTCACACTCAAGCAGCAAAAAAAAAAAAAAGTGTTTTGGATACAAGGCATGCAGCAGGGAGTTGATCTAGTATTTTAACAATGCTTTCAGTGCAAGGGCTCACACCGCACTCGATACAAAGTGTGCCGCGGTTTGGTTGAAGCGATTCCCAGACCACAATTTTCAAGAGAACCAGTGATGGGCTCTCTGAACCGCTCCCAGACTCAAACCCAGCGTTCATGCTTCATCATTTGTAACAAGCTCAGGACTCAAACAGTCAGGATTTTTTTTTTTTAAATCCTAAATGATGTGGATCACACTGTGTGTCATTATGGAGATAAATGATGGCACCCTGGAACATGTTCGCCTATGTTAGGAGCCTTACCTTGACGTGCTGTGTGCGCTGCAAGAGCCTCTTATAAAGTCCACGTGTGTTCTCATACTCTTCCTGCTCAATTTCAAAGTCAATATAAGACTTCCAGAGCACCTGCAGAGATTCATTAGAAACATCAAAGTAGGAACACAGGAAACTCCAGGTGAAATTTAAAGGAGTGCGTAAAAGAGTGTGCAACATGTGGGAGATACCTCTGGCATGTCGAGGCGAGGCTGACCGATGGCCAGCTCGAATATGGCCCGCGCTCTTTCTATGTCTCCCAGGATCGTCTCCAGCTCAGCAAACTTAATCCAGGTGGTGCAGTTCTCCGGGCTAAACTCCAGGTACTTCTCGTAGAGCTTCCTGCAGCGGTCAAACTCTCTGAGCTGCAGCTCCAGCTCAATGTAGCCTTTAAACAGCTTGTTCTTTGGACATTTCCCAATGCCTGTGCCCTGTGATTACAGAATGAACAAGGCATCAGACTGCAGTTTCAATAAACTTAATCCTGTAAGGTTGTTGAAATTTACCAGGGCTCGTCTGGCGTTCTGCAGGTTCTTCTGGCGGACTTCAAACTGGGCGTAGAGCAGCCAGATTTTAGCGAAGGTAAACTATGAACAAGATTGAAATAAGATAAATAAATACATACATCTCTAACAATTGCTGAACTGTAATACTTGGATTATGACTTAACAGCTGCTATAATGCAAGCGATTTAAAAAAAACAAACACCTTGTTTCAGTTATGTTCTACAACATTAAACATAACTATACATGGATAAAAACTACATTGTCATTCTCTAATGAATAAAAAAAAACGTTAGCATGGGCAAATTCTGTGGGATAGATGGAATAACACTTTGTTTAATGAGACTTTTAAATCATACTACTGCAGTTTAGTGTTTAACAAATTTGTATTATTTATAGTTATCATAGTAACAATAATTGATCCACCACTGTGTGATTTGTACCTTTTTGTGAGGGATGAGTTCCAGACATGCCTGATACACCTGTCTTGTCCTTTCAGGGTCCTGTCACAGAACCAAACCAGCATGTCACGAAGACTTTCACTGCACAACACCTATTAAAAGCCCACTAAACATCACTTCAGTGCCAGGTGTCAGGTCTGACCTTGACCTCCAGCTCCTCATAGAGAGCATAGTTGATCCACAGGTAAACATAGCGTCTCCAGTGTCTCTTCTCCGTGATGGGGGGAACGTTGGCGATGGCTCGTTCGTACACTTCTCGGACCGCGTCGGCGTCTGCGTCGCTCTCCACCAGCCGCAGGTAATCGAACCAGGCATCGTAGTTGTGTGGGTTCGCCTGAAATAAGACACAGAGCCAAAGGACAACTTAATATCCCATGCTGTGCTCTTACTATTTTAAACTGCTTCATTTAGGTGAAGATTAGAAATGGTATGAAAAATTACAGAGCGTTAATCCTTTATGATATTTAATTACAACTTCACAGCTTTAAAGAGAACAACTTTTAAATCCCATATAATACTGTAGTCATGTATTTCTGATTAGGTAAATTTCAAGACCAGGGATATAACCACTTCAAACGGTCGTATTTATAGCCATAAAGTGCTCACAAATGGTTAAGAATTAAAAGTTAACAGTTGTTAGCATTCAGTCGTGTTACCTGCTTATCCAAACCTTTGTAAGCAAGGAATGTTATGTAACTGAGCCGTCACAAGTTTTCACTGGAGTACCCCTAACTATTCAAGTGCAGTCTGTATATGCATACAATGAACTGCCATATCATCTCTCATGTTTAAAAAGTTTTCATAGAATATTTAGTGACATTTTACCTTAACCTCCTCCTCATACTGAAATCTCCTCTTGCTTACGATGACATCCTCGATTCCTCTCCTGTCTCCAAACTTCTTCTCAAACACTGTGTAGTTCTTGAAAAGCTCCTGGGCCTGCTGTTTGGGGATTCTGTCCAGGGCGTACTTATAGATCACCCGAACGCGCTCAAACTGAAAACACACACACCGATCATGTCTGAAAATGGGTAAGAGAATCTGCATGATGAAGTAATAAAGACATTTTGATATCTCACTGATTTCAATGAAAACTATAAAAGGCAACATTCACAAATTCAAGCCAATTATGCCTCATTGTCAGACTTAAAAACATCACCAGAGTGAAACACGGTTTCTGATGGATGCCAGAATTGACTTTGTGCATGAAAAATTGAGCAGGAAATTACCTCTTTCTGTTTCTCCTCGAATTTAGCAAAAGCCACAAAGAGGTTTTCATTGATGTGTTCCTCGCCGAAGAACTCGACAGCCCTCTCATACACTTTTCTCGCATGAGCAATGTAACCGTGTTTATCTTCAAAGCGGGCGTATTTGATCCAGTTCTTCACTACGGGGTGGACTATCACAAGTGCAGGGGAGTTAAGGACTTAAACTTGATAAGATACAAGTTCAAAAACCAATAATAGTAACTAACAACACAATAGTATAGAGCTTATTGAGAATCACAACATTTTGTTTTAGAATTGAGATCACACACACTTCTTCGACACCAGTTTTGTAAGGAAGAATATGTATATTTACTAAATTCTGACATGTCTTTAGCAGAGCGGCGTAGCTACAAAGTCCTAGCAGATGTTTGTGATGAACAGCTTTTCTGCATTAGCTGAAATTATACTTAGTATAAAACGTTATTAATATCCAGGTGCCATAAGTGAATTATGCACTTCTAAAGTTGAAAGGAAAGCAACAATGTTGCCTGGTTAAACAGCGACTCTTAAGCCTCTTGTGGGTGAAAATCATTCCTGATAAACATATTCTATGTGCAACACACTACTGGTGAGTTCAGAGAGAAACTGTAGGCAGCCACGACACCCTCACCCCTTCATTCATCCATTTAATTGGGTATATATTACTCAGTACAAAATATTCCATATTTATTTAGCTGGAATGGACAAATTTGTCTCTACTGCCATTTGGGTCATTTGAAAAAATTCACTAACATCATAGATTACAGACGCTTCTTCCCTTTTCTTTCCGTAGACTCAGAGCGTGTTAAAATACATGTATGAGGTACAGCATGGGAGAACAACTATGGTCACTGGTCACAGTGAATAATAACCTGAGATCATGATTTTAATGCAATTCTTGTGCAGTCCAAAACAGAACAGCAACTGGAATCTGGAAACCTATCAGCTAGTTTAATCAATGTGTGTGACCACTATCTCTAATAAAATTCAACCATTTTATCTTAAGAATAGAAAGAGGCCACAGCTCAATCTTTTGGTTTCCTATCAGTCACACTTTCATAGGTCACATTAAAAAGTTCACCTCATTAACCCTTTTTTCCCCTCTGCGTTTGATCTGATCACCTCCTGTTCAGTATAAGTGAACTGAATCTTTTAGTTTTATGCTTTAATTTGGAATAGCTGACTGGTCGACTACTTTTATTTGACTGACTAGTAAAAATAAATAGTCATGCAACTCCTAGTTCCTACAGGCCAGGAACTAAAATCATGTGGAAAACTCCTGAGATCCTGATAAGGTTTCTGTAGTGAAAATAACACAGCTGTTTAACTTCACTCTAAAAGCAGGCACCATTTCTACATCCCCAACACAAACACTCTGGTAAGGATATAGCTCTCATAAATGCAGCGGGCTTTCTCCACCTCCTTATAGCGCAGCTCAAAGTTGATGTAAGAGTGCCAGGCCTGCTCCTCTGGCTCCCACTCCATCCAGCGCTCAAACACCTGCCTGCAGCCTGCTACGTTCCCCAGCATCTCCTCCATGTAGCTGTATTTGTACCTGTGAACACATCCAGGCCAGCACCAGGTTAATCCCAGTAAACAGAGACGATCAGTAAGCACTGAAGTTAAACTATAGGAAGTGAAGCGTAAGGATTACCAGAACTGGTTGACTCGGGGTAGGATAGTAATGGCTCGGTCCCAGATGTTGCGGGCGTGATTGACCTGTCGGTTCTTCATCTCCATCTCGGCGTATTTCAGCCACAGCGTGACATTCCGGTGATCCACATCCAACGCTCGCTCGTAGATAGACCGAGCTCTTTCATCAGGTCAGCAGAAAAGTTTTTAAAAAAAATTAAGTTTAACCTTAATTAATTCAACTCAGCATTATGATTAATAGAGATCTAGTGTCATACCTCTGTACTTCCTTCAGACTCTCCTCCCATTGTGCGTACTTGATCCAGTTGCTTATGACAGTCCTGTTCTTTCTAATGTTGTCTTCAAATCCCTGTAGAACAAAACACACATGTTGAACACGAGGATGATGTTGAAGCAAATCAAATGCCCCTGTAAAACCCCAGATTGGTCACCTTACCTTGCGTTTTCGTAATTTGTAATCGTTTAACTCCTCTTCATCGGTGATCTTCTGTTTGGGTGGAGGGGGGAGCAGCTCGAGTTCTCGTTCCTTGGCTTCTCGGAGCAGCTGCTCGGCTGTGATCTGCACCTCAGCCGGGGCTTTATTCTTCACCTGGTACAGGAAAGGCACGGCAGAGTGTTTGTTAACCATCATAACTAGCAATACAACCTTTCCTTAAACAATTGCATATAAAACATTGTGCAAAAGGATACATGCCATGATTGGCTGTGTGACCTTAAACTTCTATCTTAAGCTTCTAGTGTAGCTTAATACTTTTGGACAGAAAGTCAAACAATATCTTTCCACACTATTTTTTTCCTACGTTGTTTACCTGCATTTCAGTTTGAGGATATTAAATGGTTAAATGTCTCATAACTATGTTCTTCATTCAAATATAAACGCAGAATAAATGTACTGTTTTTGTCTACTGTGATACAGAATTTCTCTTTTTTTGTAATAACAAGTACGCGCTAAAAGTTCAGAAGGTGTGCAATGCCTTTGCTTGAATCTTTTTTTTCCGCATTTGCTTCTCCCCCCCATTTAATGTCCACTAATATCATTTGTAAGCCCTGGTATTAAACAAACAAACAAACAAACAAACAAGGCTAACAGTTTGTAGCTGAGGTAGAGCCAATAGCATAACGTCTGAAAAATACTAAGATTATTATAACGCATTTATAGCTAATATGCCCGAGTATAACTACACGCTACAGCAAAACTACACTGCAATAAAATTATACATTTTTTTTTCTCACAGGACGTTAATAATAACCGTTATTTTAATTCTAATTAAAATAACTAGCTAGCTTAGCCGCCTAGCTAGCTACACACATTGACCTTGCACGAGCCCATTTTTCTTACCTTTGCCACTTTCGGTATTCTCTGCTTCCCTGCCGCGGTGGACGCCATGTCTCCAAAATATTCTCTTACCACAAAAAATGAAAATAGAAAGAGTTTACAGGATTCAATTTGATAACTTAAATTCAAAACACAACACTATTCTATCAAAACCAAGTTTTCCGCCATAACTTTTCTCCCTGGGTCTTTTTCCCCACCCGTGTTACGTCAAGTCCTGCCTTCTTCGCTATGATTGGCTGTTCACAAAAGGTTGTGCAATAGAAAGCTGCCGGTATGAACTGCGAGCCAATCAGACAGCCAATTAGCGGCAGCGTAGCTAAAAGCAAGTATATGAATACAGGTGGGAAAAGTAAAAACCGAACGAACGTCTAACGTAAACTATGCACGGTAACCTTTCACGTCGCAGACGTCATGCCGTTAATAACCATGGTAACAGAGACGCTTAGGCCACATACACTTTCAAATACATTACACAGATTAACAGGAAGGATTAATGAGACGGGCGCATGAATGGTAGCAATTTATTTATTTTTCGACACCATGTTGACAATCTAGCCTTATAAATAACCGGTGTGTGCTGTAATACAATGTAATAGTTTTAATGCAGATGAGTGATAATGGCATTTATATTGTATATTTCTTTCTTCCTCCAGGAGAACATGACGACCATTACTTCATCCACTGGGGAAAAGAAATCTGTAACTGTGAGACGGACAGAGTCCTGTGATGCTCACAAGATCACTGAGCTGATCAGTCCAGCCACTGCAGCAGTGTTTGGCAGAGTGAATGTGATCTACCTGCTGTGAGTGCTGAGGATAATAATCCACATTCATGCAGAGACAGGTTCAGTGGCACAAACTACTACACAGTAATCACATATCATATAACATAATATTTCTTCATATCTTGCAGACTCACTGTGTATCACAAATACATGCGTGGGTGTGAATTTATATTTTCATAATTAATGCCACTGCCTAAACATTGCCTGTGTTTATTAATACCTTCTTATTACGTAACCTGTAACAATATATTTTAAGACATCACGACCACAATGTTGATTTCAGTAGTATTTTTTCCATATTAGAGGTGAGTGATGGCTGAAAGGTTAAGGCTCTGGGTTAGGGGAGAGCGGGGAGACTTGGGACAGTTTGTATTCCCATAAATTAATTTCAA
>JAOTRR010000036.1:8421392-8434166 GCA_028570945.1 Gogo arcuatus
ACTGTAGCACAAACTGCTGAAAAAGTTAATGCTGGCTAAAACAGAAAGATGTCAGTGGGTTTCTCTGCATTTAACCCATCTGAAGCAGTGAATACACATATACACAGAGCAGTGGGCAGCTATGCTACAGCACCCAGGGAGCAGTTGGGGTTAGGTGCCTTGCTCAAGTCACCTCATGGCTGTAGAGGGAGGGGAAAGTGCTAATCATTCACTCCCCCCACACTTTTTTTTTTCTTGGTGGTCCAGGAAATTAAACCAGCAACCATTTGTTTCCCAAAGCTGCTTCTCTAACCTTTAGGCCATGGCTTTGGGTTTTGGTTGGCTTTAAAGTTCCTCTCAGCACATGTGTAGATTTAATGAAAAAGTTTTTTAATTGTAAGACAACATTTTGATATCATTTTATTTGTATAGTCCACTATATACACAGACACAGTGCAGCTGTCTTGCAGCTCCATTGTTTACATGGGTTTCCTCTGGGTTTTCCAGTTTCCTCCTGCTGTCCAAACACAACAGTTGGGTGTACACTGTACTGGCTACACTAAATTGCCCCTAGCTGTGAATGTGTGTGTATGCATGATGCACTATGATGTAGTGGCGTCCCATCAGGGGTGAATTCTCCTGCCTTGTGTGTTTCTGGGATCGGTTCTGGATCCTCCACAACCCTCACCAGGTAAAGTAGCTACTGAAGATGAATGAATGAATAAACATTTAAAACGAACAATAAAAACGTTTTTTTTAATAAAAAAGATTTGTAGTTTTGTTTTTTTTTATTGTTTATGCTTGTTTTATTTATTACTTGTGGTTAAATTATGGAAACCAGTAAAATGTGAGTCTGAATCCTCTCGAATCCTCTGCTTCAGGAATGAAGTGTTATTATTTCCGCCTGTAGATGGCGCTCATTTCTTTCCCCAAACTTCCTGAACTTTATCATGAACCCGGACATGAATCTTGGCTATGCTATAAACGTAGCCGACGCGCTAACATAATAAGCGCGTTGTCATTTATTTGTGGTGTCACTGGCAATTTTTTTTGCTAGCGTCTTTCAGACTTGTAAATTGTTTTTAAAGCTCTTTTTTAAAAGGCGCATTTTAACCGAAGATGGGAGTCCCTGCGTTTTTCCGTTGGCTAAGTCGGAAGTATCCGTCTATAATTGTACACTGTGTCGAGGAGAAGGTATGCTAACATGCTAAACTAGCTAGCTAGCTAGCTAAACAAGCGGCTAACCACGGACACCCGAATTGAGCTTACAGATTCACATCACATAAACACAAACGCTATTTATCAGGACCAAAAGTTGACTGGTTAGCAAAACCGTCTCCCTGTCTTTTGGAGCATGTAGCTGGTTAGCCGTTACTGTTATTCTATCAAAAACAGGGATTGTAACTGTATGACGCATGCTTGAAATAAATTTATAAACGGCGCCGTGAACAGAGACTTTTAACGCAGTTTTGTATCTAATGTGCTGTCTATATTTGCTAATGCTAACGTAGCCTATTCTAACCAGTGCTGTTGGCTCTTCTCTGGGGGAAAGTAGCTAATGCATGCTCACAAAGCCTCTAGAATGACTAGATGACGTCGCTGGCTAATTTGCATATTCAGTGATTTATTTGCATAGCAAAACGTCTTCTATGAAGAAGCAAGATTTTCTGAAGACATTTAGAATAAAATAGAGCTTTAGCAGAATAGAAAATATTACAAAACAATTATAACTTACCACAAACTAACAATTTATACAAAAAGAGACAGTAATAGTGAGTAATCAGGGAAGTGACATGAAGGTAACTGATAAAATGGATGGAATAATACATTTATTACTATATAGCCAAGAAGAGTTTAAAACAAATAACAAAGAAGTGCATAGACTTATTGCTAGAGTAGCCTAAAAAGACCGCAAGTGTAAGGACAAAGTTGCCAAGTTATCAACACTGAATCTTAAGCATGTGATGATAAATTGTGATACAAATTTATGATTTGAATTGATGAAATTATAAAAATTAATTGCGATTATTATCAAGCTGCGTAATCTTAGTTTTTCCTCGCTGCAACACTGTTGTTTGCACAGCAGAGGGCGCAATAACGTACAATAGCGGGAATACTCGTGGCTTCACCATAGGCAGAAGTAATGCAGCTCCAGTGCTGAAAACAAGCGCACAAAAAACCAGATGTAAAATGAGATGGGAAAGAGCCATCGTGTGACTGACTATACAAATTTACTTAAGAAATTGGAGCTCTGTTTTTACAGACTGCTGAAAGATAAAGAAACGAGAAGCAAATAGAAGTAGTACAAATGTTCATAAAAGTTTATTAAGGAAAGGCCTACTTATTATTAACTTTTTCATTTTGAATAAAAGGAATATTTTAGTTAATAGGCTATTATATCTTCCTCCAGCCTTTACAAATGAGGATAAATAATTGTTGGTTATTAAGAAAATGAAACAAAAGGTCTTTTAATTTAAAAGGCATATTTAAGTTGATAAAGACTAGGAAGATCAATGTTGCTTTTTGGTAATAAAATTTTTCTTCATTTTATATTTTTTCAAAAAATATTGTGGGAAAATTGAATCGTGACTTGAATTGTGAATTGGATGAATCGTTACATGCCTACTGAATCTAAAGGGGTGTACGCGCAGGAAGAGAGTAGTGGCGACCAGGCACCATGGAATGTCAATAAATTCGGCAACTTGTAGTGATGACGAGCAAAATAACCATTGGCAGCGTGAAGTGGGTGGGTACTATGTTAAACTACCAATTTAACAATTAAACTGATTACCAATGGGAGTGAAGGATACCGTCGACTGACAGATGATGCCAACGCTGAGTTATAAAAATATACAAGAGGGTTACCTAGGCAACCAGACCTGGGAATGTCCACTAGCATCTGTTGGCTACAAAGCAGTGGGAGATGAGCAAATCGCTTTTCCTGGACGGCTCTTAAATGCACATGTGCTCAGACTTAGGCTGCATCACAAATGCCTGTAAAATTGGTCTTGTAATAAGAAGTGCACTTATAATGGCTACTTCATTTAGGGAGGAAAGGACTATTTGGAAATCAGCCATAACCTTCTACCTCTAGCTTTAGGAAGTAAATCTGTAGTAGCAGTTTACACATTTAGTCACAGTTACACTTTCTGAAAACCTTTCCTTGTCACTGGGGTGGACGGACATCTGTAGCTTTTGTGTGTCGGTTGCATGTTAATGTGAATGTAATGTAATAATTTTAAAAATAATTTGTAGGTAAACTTTTGGACCTTAAGGACTACTCTTGTACCTATTTAATTGGCTTTTTACAAGTAATCCTTTAAAGGTACAAAAGATGTAACCTTAAGGGTACCACCCCAGTGCCAAGGAATGGTACTTTTTTTTTTTTTTTTTTTTTTTTTTAACTTGCAATATTTAACTCACAATATATATCTTGGAATGAAACAGACATGAGAGGAAGACTTGTACAAATTTCCAATACTGGGACAATTCAGTAAAAGGTAATCCTGAGCCAGAACAGCATTCCTCCTGCAAAAGTAGTCTTATCTCTGAAAGAGTGACAAATTTTGAGCTTAAATTGCAAACACCTTTGAAGTATTGCTAAACATTCTACATAAACACATGTTTTGCTTAAGATTATAACTGCCTTTAGACTTGAAGTAAGTTTTGTAAATGGGTGTTTTTGTTTTTTTTAAAATATATAACTTATCAGTACAGGCACCCATATTAGAAATTTGGATGTGGTAATTGTAAATACAGAATGATCTGTCATCACTTTAGCTCCAACAGAGCCCCTGGCATAAACTCAAGGGTGGACACATCAGTCAGCCAGGACAAGCAGATTTCATGTGTGCTATTGGGTGGTGGTTGTTTTTTCCTTCTTCTTTCACTGTTTCATGCTCAGTGGACAAGGTAATGCACTTTACAGTGGTGTGATGCACCTCGAAGCTGTAACTGTAGTGCGCGCCGCTCATTCTGAGTCCCACCCCCTGCTGCACTACACACATTTTCCGAGGTGCAGTCTGGGTGTACGATGATTTTACCGAGCTGATTAATTACTGTGTACGGATAACTGATGATCTTTTCAGAATCAGGAACCCACAGGTCTGTAAAACACTGAAACTGAGCAAATAAAGTGCAGCGCAAAGCTGTTCTATAACTCTCCTGCTATAAGCATGATATCTTGCAGTTAAATACATGTATCAAGACAAAGGAAAGACTCAGACACGAGTAATGTATTTTAATGTGTGATGTGAGGACAGAATGCCAAAGCTCATAGCCAAAACCATTGCTAAAAGGGGAAAAACTTGCTACAGCAGAACCTTTTGTTAGAAGAGGATAATCAGTTAATACGGACTAAAGGAAACAAGTATATGATTGTTAATACAGGATAAGAGGATAATGTACATTTATTAAGCCCCTGAGGCTTTGTTCCACTGTTGCTGATTTTCTGTCATCCACTGAAACTGAAGAATATACATTTGCCTCTTGGGTTTCTTTCAGTCTAAAGAGTGCAATGCAGTCCGGATACCTGTTGATACGACTAAACCCAACCCGAACGAGGTGGAGTTTGACAACCTCTATTTGGACATGAATGGAATTATCCACCCTTGCACACATCCTGAAGACAAGTGAGTACTCTGGCTGGAAGTTAACGGCAGGTTTTTTGTTTGTTTGTTTGAGAGTTTTACTGAAATGTGGGGTGTTTTTTTTTTTTTTTTTCCCCAGGCCTGCACCCAAGAATGAAGATGAAATGATGGTTGCAATTTTTGAGTACATTGATCGACTCTTCACCATCGTTCGTCCAAGAAGAGTTCTTTACATGGCAATCGATGGTGTTGTAAGTATTCAGGCTCAGCATTTGGTCCTTCAGAGTTCAGACAGCTGGGTCATTTGTGTTGAATCAAACTGTGTTGAGAAAATGGCTGAGGGTGGGCTGGGGTCATCTCAGACCCAATTCATTTGGATTTTGTGGAATATTTTTGAAACAGATTTGTGAAGTTTACACTTAGTGTTTGTTACCAAAGCAGTGTAGAATAAACAATGTATGTTTGGCTCTGTTAAAAGTCTTGCAGCATATTTCATGGCAAGCAACACATCTGGATGGATGGATGGATGGATGGATGGATATTTTTATTTATTTATTTATTTATTTATTTACTTATTTTTAAACACATGGTATGTGTTGTGCCTATTTATAATGGTGTGTGGGATGTCTTTTCTTTAGGCTCCTCGTGCCAAAATGAACCAGCAGCGATCCAGGCGATTCCGGGCCTCCAAAGAAGGAGTGGAGCTCGCTGAAGAAAAAAAGAGAATGCGGGAGGAAATTTTTCAGAGAGGTATGGGCCTCTTTATACCCCTCCCCCCCCATTCTTGTTCCATCAACACTTGGTACATTTACATGTGCAATAATATTCCACTTTTTTTTTTTTTTTTTTTTTTTTTAAAATGAGAATATTCGGAATTTCATATGGGTCTGTTAATCCGTATTCCGAATTTGGCCTTATTTGAATTTAGCATTTTCCAGTTAAGATGTGGGATATGTTGATATTATTAGGAGTGTTCTTCGCACATGTATACGGTACATTCGGAATATGTTTACCTAAGTTGGGGTTTTTAATGGCAGTTTGCGACACAGCCTCTTGCCTGTTTATGGTTAACTCTGTGCGTTTCACACAAACCAACCAGACAACCGGCGTATGCACGGCTGCATGTAAACGGGACTATTAGTAGAATATTCATTTTCATTAGTCATGTAAACAGCTTAGTAGGAATATTGTCTTTTTCAGAATAAGCGCAAAAACTGGAATATTTTGTGCGTGTTAATGTAGTGAATGATGCTTGGTTGCACTTTTATCTTCATTTGGAGTGGCATGTATTTATAGCCATTCTTTGTTTATATTACAGTTTATGTTAAATGTACTCAGAATTTTATGAATATGATAAATGCTTTTTAAGTTCGTATTTCTTTTCATTTTCACAAGGTGGTTACCTGCACCCTGAAGAAATAAAAGAGCGGTTTGATAGCAACTGCATCACTCCAGTAAGTCAGCAGTGTGCGCACACGTTTAACTTTGTGTTTACGTAAGATACGAAATTTCCCCATCTGTTTTCAATTAAGTGTTGTCTTACAGCAGCATGCAAATAATGACATCAGATGTAAAAAAAAAAAAAAAAGTAAAGTAATAGCTTTGTGAGATAAATCTAGATAAACATTGCTGTGCAAATATATTTATGTACCTGTGTACTGTATTAGTGACTAATAGTGCAAGAGTAATGTTGTTGTAAATATGCTGATGCACATGTCCAGTAAACATTAACCAAAAAGCTGTGCAAAGTAATTTAAAACCATACAGTGGCATTTCAGAGAAAAGTATAGAACAGACAGTACTTAATTCTGGCCCCTTAGGGGAAGATGATTGGGGAATTGGACATTGTTTTCCACCTGATTCTTATTAGGTGTTATTCTGGTGACAGATTTAGGTGTTCTTTGCTAGGCCTCTCTCCCTGTTTTGTCCCCGTCCACTTAATAAACTCCACTTTGTGTGCTATATAAAATACCATGCTGTTGATGGTTCCAGTGAAGCAGCATGGGTAATGGTCATCCCTCTTTAGCGCAGATTCACTGTCATGTTCAGCCAATCAGGTCAAGCACACAACAGCACAGGATGCAAAGAAAATTACTGCACCTTTATTTTTAAAATTGGGACAATTCTGGTCTATTGATTTCTGCTGTTAACCTTACCTACATATTTTCTACTGAATCACAACCAACACTGACGATGAAAACTCTAGTAAAGATTTTTATTTAATTGTTTCATAAACATCAAGGCATCTCAGTTTATATCTACATTAATATTGCTAATAAAACAAATCTGAGAATTGTTTTGTGTTTTCATGTAAAGGGCACAGAGTTCATGGACAACTTGGCCAAATGTTTGCGCTACTACATTGCAGACAGACTGAGTAACGATCCTGGATGGCGGAATGTCACAGTAGGTCATACAGCGCTTATTGCATTCAGGCTTTAATACTATGCTTTTAGCTCGTTTCTTTAAAGTGCAGCATGAAGCCTTTATACGCTCTTCTATGGAATTAAGTGAAAGAGATTTTGGCAGTCATGTGCGTGGACTAAGCTGGATTCCTTTGGTTTGCAGGTCTTTCTCTCTGATGCCAGTGTTCCTGGAGAAGGAGAACATAAGATCATGGATTTCATCAGGAAACAGAGAGGTAAGCTGACTCACGTGGCATAATAATGGTCTACACTTTTTTTTTTTTTCTTTTTTTTTTTAAACACAACTGTGGTCATACTGAGAAGACCGGTATGGACTATTTTTGCTGAGCAAACACTTCTGGCACTCACCTGTCCCATCATGCACCTCACAACGGAATGGGAGGGGCTTGAAGCAGATAACGGGCAGAGTTGACATGGCAGCCATTTAAATGATAATGTTAATAAAAAAAATTACAGATAGCATGGCAATCATTATTAAGGTTATACTGATTGCATTTTAAAAGTTGTTTCCTTGTAAATAATAAATAAACCTCTTGCACACACAGCCACGTAAAGTATCTAGAATAGTGCATAGTAAATTTTCCCTGCAGTTTTGCTTTGCTGTGTTGCTAATTCAGGCCTTAGTCAAATGTAAAAAAAATTTTTTTTTTTCTTCCCTCTGCTCAGCTCAGCCCAATCATGACCCTAATACACACCACTGTCTCTGCGGTGCTGATGGTAAGTGAAAGTTTAATTTCATGTCATTTGCTCTGTTCTCTTAACTATATTACTTGTCAAAGAGATGAGCTTTATACAGTGAAGTATTGAACCGAAGCAAAGTCCCCCTCTATTTGTGTTTATTGCTCTGGACAGAAATTGCTGTAATAAGCTTGTTGGTGCTTGAAAGGACTGAACCATCTAGTAATGCTTACAGCCTTTTATGAATAGGAGCAATTAGCAGGCATCCAATACAACAAGGACTGTAGCAATCAATGGTGTGTGATGCCCTTGGGGGGGAAAAGGAGGAAAAATATTGCATGTAGTTGCGTTTGAAAGAAACTTGGTGTGTCCCTTCCATTCAGCAGCTCTAGATTGTCCTTGTTGATGCTGTGTAATGTAAGAACTGCATTTATCATGTGCCTGTGTGACGCATAATTAGGATTAATAAAATTCAAATTGAATTGTGTAGTAGGGTAAAGTTGTCAGTTAAATGGATCCAGCAGTCTTTGCGTAGTCTGGCACCATATGCCCTGATGAACATAATCCACACTGAATGTGACTGAACAAAAGACTAAATGATGTGGAAGAACTTAATTAATTTAGCCACTTAGCCAGGGTCTTCATGAAGGGGAAGATTTTCATTTCACCATAACCAAAGCCACAGAGAAGAAAAATAATCGAAACCGGTGAGACTATTAAGCTGAGGAATGTAGTCTGTTGGCCTACAGTGACAAAATTTGCAAATGTAGACCTTTTACCTTTGCTTTCAAGTAGTATTTATAAGTGGATTGTTTTTTCCTCTTGAAAGAAAATTGCGAGTATCTTCCTAATTTTGCCTCGGTAATTATCATAAATATGAATCATTTTTTATGAATTATAATTTTCAGCCCCCCCCCCCCTTTTTTTATTTATTTATTTATTTATTTATTATTATTTTTTTAATAAATTAAGCTGAATCTTCTTGTCTCTAGCTGATCTAATTATGTTGGGTCTGGCAACACACGAGCCCAACTTCACCATCATCCGAGAGGAATTTAAGCCCAACAAACCCAGACCATGTGCCCTGTGTGGACAGATTGGACATGAAATTAAAGAGTGCCAGGGTGTGGCCAGGGAGAAGAAAGGAGAGGTAATATAACAATCTCTGTACTTCAAATACTGTCATTTATTCAACTAATTTTGTGACTTTATTGACTTTCTCCCCCCAGCATGATGAATTTGCTGACACGGTGCCCACCTCTGAGCAGGAGTTCATATTCATTCGGTTGTCCGTACTGCGCGAGGTGTGTATCCATCTCCACTACACACACTGAAAAGATAACACTGCATGAGCGAACAGCTCGACTATGCAGAATGTTAATAATTCCTCCTAACTGACTGGTTTTTATTCAGTTGTGTTCTCAGCTGCCTTGCTGCTCATTTCTCCTTGAGCCTTGATCACTGCTGTAGTTATTGAAGGTTGTCCTTTCTCTACAGTATCTGGAGCGAGAGCTGACCATGGCCAGCCTGCCTTTTCCCTTTAACTTTGAGAGGAGTATCGATGACTGGGTTTTCATGTGCTTTTTTGTGGGAAATGATTTTCTGCCCCACTTGCCTTCTTTAGAAATCAGGTAAGTCAAGACACCCTTTCAAATAACCTTTTAATGCTAGTATTAAAAAGTAAGGCAGGATTCATTACATTTTCCAGACTTGGGTGCTTACGGTTGGGGGGTGCACACCCCCCCCCCCTTGTTTTGTTTTTGTTTTTTTTAATGTACGTAATGTTTTACACTTGTATATGAAGACAGAATAGTCTGGAGAATATGGCAGGAATCAGTTATTTCTTATCAGTTGTTATAGTTATATAAATACTAGGCATGTAACAATTCACAATTCGATTCATGATAGTGTTCACGATTCAATTTTCCCACGATATTTTTGAAAATATTAAATGAATTTTATTACCAAAAATACTTAGTTCTATTTTTTTATCAACGTAAATATTCCTTTCATTAAATCACAAATTTCATTTTCTTAATAACCAACAATTATTTACCCACACTTGTAAAGGTTGGAGTAAAATATAATAGCCTGTTAACTAAAATATTCCTTTTTTAAGAACGGACAGAGTTAATAACAAATAGGCCTTTTGTTCATAAATTTTTATTAAGATTTGTACTACCTCATTTTTCTTTTCTTTAGGTTTCAACAGTCTGTATAGAGAGCTCCGATTTCTTGTTAAATTTACTTGTATAGTCAATCACACAACAGCACTCCCATTTTAGATACGTTTTTGTGAGTTTTGCAGCATTAGAGCGGTGTTACTTCCACTTACTGTGAAGTTACGTGTATTCCTGCTATTGTACGTGTATTCCCGCTATTGCCCTCTGCTGTCTAAACAACGCAGTTTCAGCTGGGAAAAACCTAAGATTACACAGCCTGATGATGATTGTAATTTAAAAAAAAATTTTTTTTTAATTTCATTGATTTGAATCATCAAAAATTTGTATAGCAATTTATCGTCACACTATATATTGTTAAATGCCTAATAAATACACACCCTTTGGAGAACATTATCTAGAGAGAAGACGTATAATATGAATTTGAAAGTATCAGAACTCTGCAGTATTGGTTATTGAACCTGCCAGTGTTTTAAAAATTAATATTGCTGCTTCATCTACTTCAAATTCCCCTCTTGATTTGCATGGTTTGTTTTCAGAGAGGGCGCCATTGACCGGCTTGTGGGCATTTACAAAGACGTTGTGCACAGAACTGGGGTAAAAAACAAATACAAAAAAACCACTTCATTTATATTTCAGAACCATGATCGTGCCAGGCTTAATAGCCTGAGAGAGAGAGAAAGCTTTAACGATGGTGCTTTTTCTGTAGGGATACCTTACAGAAAATGGTTATGTCTACCTGGAGAGAGTGGAGCTCATCATGCAGGCTGTGGGAGTTGCTGAGGACAACATATTCAAGAAGCGCAAAGAGGATGAGGTACAGCGTTCTGCTTTGATAAAGGAAAATAATCAGTGGTTTCAACTGCACACCCAAGTGTTTTACTCCCTGCTTAGCACTGTGTTCTCGTGGTGTTATTCTGTTTATTTGTGGTTATGCGAGGGTTCGATTTGTTTCTTGTAGGAAAATTTCAAAAGGAGAGCAAAGGAAAAGAAGAAACGAATGAAGGTGAGTGGAATTCATTTGTTCGTTCTTATATACGTCACTTTTTGCACGGATGCACATTCACACTTGCCATTATAGTCTTCGTACACTCAAGACATGGCGGCTATAATTCCTCATTATCACTTATGTAGTGGAGTTTGTTTACCCTTGGGTTTATCACTAGTGTCTTCTTTCTGTTTACTCCATGTTAATGGAATCTGCTGGTTATTTTTTTTCCCTCTAAATTGTGGAATGCTGTTCTTCATTGTCTTTAAATTTTTGATCCTTCTGTCACTTCACTGAGTTAATGTTTTAAATCAGCTACATCCAAAAGGGTCATCTTGTAGAATAATTAGTAATTCGTTTCCTATGATCTAAGATCATGGACATTTTAAAATTCACATGGATGGATTGTCTTTCAGTCTCTATCTCTCTTTATCTGAACTGTATTATATCGGTAGCCTAGATATAGCTACGTTCCCTTATTAATCTCAGTAAGTCAAAATGAAAGTAAGCTTAACCCGTCTCAAACTCAAGTTCCTATACCTGTGTTTCACATATTGTACTACTTTGACCATAGTCATTTAAAAAAAAAAAAAAAACCTTTTTGCTTGAAAAAGATCTATGGGCTTATATAGTATATCAGTGACACGAGCATGAAAAAAAAAATCCTGCTTGTGAAGGGAATCAGGCTAATGTTGTTGCAGTGTTTTATATTAATGTTTGTTTATTTTTTTTTAACTGCCCTTTTGTTGTTAGCACCATTATTCAAAGTTCTGTATGTGTAGTGTAATTTCTTTCTGTGGTGTTTGGGCATGAAGGTATTTTTACTCTTGCATGGTCAGTAAGTTCGCAGAGCGAAGACAAAGCACATAGCCAATGTAACGTCTATTGAAAAATAAAATTCCCTCATTTTAGTGTTCTTTCCAGTAAGAAAAGAACACGGTTCAATGTTTTTTGTTTTGTTTTTTTTTTAAATCCATTGTTGCAGCACACGTAATCCTGTTTTAGAAATGGGTTTGTGTATGAAATCAGTTTTATGGACCCTTCGGGGTTTTTTTGTTTTTGTTTTTTTTGTTTTTTTTTTAAATATATATAAATATAAAGTACACATGATTACATCTAATTACAAAGCTTATCATTAACTGGATAGCAGGTGAAGCTGCAGTGAGTCCAATAGAACTAGTGTTCAGAATCACTGAATCGTGTGTGTCCGTGTCATAGGCAGAACGGGGCCCAGCATTTGTCCCAGGAGGTCAGTTTGCCCCTCATGCGTTGGGAGGACGAGACCAGCCGATGCCTGTACGCAACGCTCGCCATACAGCGTATGATATGAGGATGCAGGGCAGCAACTACCAGCAGAACAAGGTACAGTACGTCCCTGAACTCTCACGCTGGAGCTGCTTTACAGTGCAGGTTTCCTTTCACACTCCGTTGTGCATGTTATCTAACTATTGATCATTTGACTTTTAACCGTAGTTTGTAATTTTAAATTCATGTTACTAGTTTATCATTTTGGGTATTTTATTTTTATTGGTTGCCCTTTTTCCCCCACATCTGCAGGACGCTGCCAGTTCTTTAAAAGCCATGTTGAGAAATGGGGGAAAGGCAAGTATATCAATTTTCCTCTTAATCTGCAGGGTTCATTTTATACAGCCATTATAGTCCACATTTAATTAAAAATGTTTATCTTAAATTAATTTAGTCTGTAAGTGCAATCATGCTATTATAGTTAGATTTACATGAGGTTTATTAATCTGTTAGACTCTGCAAGAAATTAATATTTAAGACTATAAAACTATAGTTTTGCAATAATACAAATCAGCATCACCATACATCTTGATTAAGAACACTTTTTTTGTTTTTTGTTTTTTAAATTCTCATTTCAAACCAGACATGACCAAGTGGTGTATACCAGGTGTCGTATTGGTCATTCAAGG
>JAOTRR010000036.1:8449366-8459693 GCA_028570945.1 Gogo arcuatus
TATAAGTGTGCCTTTGTCGAGGGGTTTGCCTCGCTGGAACTAGAGCACTTGAGCCCGGCACAATGTCGCCAGATGAATGCTTAGTTCATTTTGTAGGGGAAGAAATGCAAATGCAGAACTCCACTCTCCCCTCCACCCCCTCAGGTACTGCTGTGATTCGAATCGCTCCTGCTTAATTGTATCACTGAAACCATTCTGGTTTCATTTTTCTGATTACGACTAGTAAACGAACTGAAATCAACTGATTTAAAGCCCAATTCAATATAATGATTATTTCTTACACACCATTATATTAAAAAAAAAAAAATCATCATTCATGACCTCTTCATATAAAGATATGAATATAAATATGCTTCATATAAATATTTCTTTCTTAATAGATTCCAGGCAGCAGGGATTTCCGAGAAGTGTGCCACCATCTCATCCCCAGCAGTACCCACGGTAAGTTTCCAGCTTTATCCAACCTCTGATTTCACATTCACCGTATTTAAACGTCACTTCACTTGCACTTAAGGTCATCGCATGCTCCTCGCACAGTGTAGATACACACGTATGCTTCATCTCCTCAAGGTCTCGTCCCATTATTCCACATACATGTGATGTCTATACATCTGGTTCATACATATGCAGTAGTACTGCATGAATTGATCAGAATGTCTTGCAAAAGGATTTTTTCTGAATTCTTTTGAATATAGAAATCCTTTTTTTCCTGGAATTACTCAGTCTCTTTCTCCCTTTCGCTTCCTCTGTGGGAGGGCTTAGGATGGAATTGGTTATTTTGCACAGGCTAAACAAATTTTCTCCTGAAGAGGTTTGCAGGACTTAATGAGGCAGCACTAATTCTGTTGGTCCAATATCGCCCCGGAGGCTGCGCCGCTGCGGTCACACAGACCAGCCATTGATTCTGGCTCCAGACCTCTTCAGGCACTAATCAGCTTCTTTTGGGTTCAACTTTTTAGGCCTGCCAGGGCTATTGTAGGCCTGTGTCACCTTAGGTCAGTAGTTATTAGTGGCGACTGTGCACATTTCCTTTAAGCACTCAGGACAGACACGAATGAAATGCATAAAGGAACCTGGAGGAGGGATTATGGATTCCACAGTTGTTTGCTAAGGCAGGCGTTGGGAAGGCTGTGACATGGTTGAGTAATGAGGGATGGTTAGGATTCCTCTCTCCTTTTTCTCCCCACTATCTTATAGAGCCTGGATTAGAGGTAGTATGGGTGTCCTGCTTTATGGATTGCCACATGTTACAGATTTGCTATCCGTAGAAATGAAGTGTTTTGAGCTCAGTAGGAAATTACCAGAAAGTGTCTGGGAATGACATGAATCAGACTTTTTGTGTGCGCGCGCCTTTCTTTTATTTTTTTCCCCTCACTATCATGATGTGCACCCATAGAGGGGAAAAAAAAAAAATCTTTAATACTTAATCACAATGCAGTGGCCGTTTCCTGTCTGTGAACATGATTTTTGAAACGTCACCATTCACGTCATGTTTCTCCCACGCAGACCCCCACCACCAGCCATCATCCAATAAAACAAACATCTCGTTTCACTCAAATGTGACCTTAGAGAAGACAAATTATACAACTTCAGTTTCACTTGCTCTGTAAACCATTTTTGCTCATGTGGTAATTACTCAGTCTTTTGGTTTGCCTATGGGCTTTGTAGACCCTTACAGTAAGAAAATGCTCATCCTGCTAAAGCTGTGCTGATGACTGAACAAGCTGAGCTAAAATGCTTTGAATTTCCTTTGGGATGTTCCTAAATGTTAGTGTATCTGGTGCTAATTGCTCTTGATATTCCCATTAGTTTCATGCAGCCAGCTATAAAGTGGTCATGTGCACATACTGGATGCCTTAATGTTTTCTCACACACACCCCAAAAACAAAACATGACAGGATTTTGGTGAATACTGTGTAACATAAACATACTGCCTGGTAGAATGTGTTGTTACCCCCCCCCCACCCCCAAAAAAAAAAAGTTAATAATAATACTTTCATGAGGTTGTTAAAACCTAAAATCAGTTTTTCCACAGTTCCTGCTAGAGGACTACTTGGCCATGGTATTTATTGCAGACAAGATCAATTAACCTGCATGTCTGTTAGCACAGGACTAATGATGATAATATAACTGGGATTATAACCAGCTATGTCCAGTATCCCAAAAGATCTTAACGTCATTAACACTTTCCTTATTTAAAGCCATGTGAGAATTGGCCATGTCACTGACACATTACTGCAAACCTGTTTTCCAGTTGCCTTTGTTTTCCACAAATGTTAAATATCAAACGATTAACGTAGTATATTTTCTGTCATGTTGCATCCCAAATCTAAACTTGTTCAGTAAGAAACTATTTTAACTGTTGGACATCATATCAATTCAGAATGGTTGCGATAGGCACTGTGTACTGCAACTTCAGCTTAAAAAATGCTCCTATCCTTAAATTACTTTCTTTTTATTGCTCAATTTTGTGTGCATGTATATAGGTAAAGCAGAATTGCGATATGATGGTAATGTTTCAGTTTGAGGCTCAATATCAACAAACTCAGTCTTATTCAGCATGAGTTTGCACATCTGCAAAGACTTCAGAAAAAATGCAACCCAGTGGCTCCTGAAGGCTTAAAGCGAGTCGTCTCAGCATGTGACAAGCACGACTCCCGCCTCGATCCCCAGCTCCACGTGTATAGTGCACGTCACAGGAATCTATCATCTCAGACTTCTGCTTTTATAACATTATATAACATTGTGTTAATATTAACAGGGGGTTTGGGTTGTGAGCGGAGTTTGTAACTGCTCTCGTGTCTTCATTACACCCTCAGTATATTTGTGGACACTTCAGGTATTTGTCACAACGCAGTCGAGGCATTTTGATGTATTTTAAAAGAAAAAATTAAAGATGTCATGAATACTACTTTCTTTTCCGATACTAGTACTGAAACACTATCTTTTTTTTTTTTTTTTAATAAACTTTAGCACTTCATTTAATGTGTACATTAAATGACCCCCCCAATCTGATCCTCCAGTTTTTGCTGGTGTCATGTTGGTGCCATCTCTATTTAAAATTAATTTTGTAGACTAAAACTAAAATTGTTGCTTTAATTTTATTTTCCTCTGGCACTCCTAAATATAGCGAACTTAAATATAGTAGTGCACGTTATACAAAATAAAAGTGCCTTTATTGTAATAGTTTTGCTTCATTACACGTTTAAGCTCAGGCTAGCTCTGAATATTCAGTAAATAATTACTTAAGCCTGGATTATCTCTACTGCAGTCACTTTTGTGTGTAAGATTTTTATTTCTTCATGTTTCTTCATCCAGGCCCCAGCACAGTGTTCATGGGTGGGATCAGGCGATGCAGGCTCAAGTCTCTGCGTATCAGCATAACGTGCAGAGAGGTCGTGGAGGAGCAGGTGGTTTTCAGCAGCACACGCAACGGCGAGATGATCGTCGACCACAGGAGGTACGTGTATATATTTGATTCTTGTAGTCTAGGTAGTCAGTAGTCTTTCTTTTCGAATTATAAATGTGCTAGTAGTTTCAAGTTGAGTGAGCAACTCTTTAAATTCCAGGACGTAAACAGAACTGGAAGAATTTAAGTGATTTTTGCTAATTAGATTTTTTTGCTCCCCCCAGGGTTATAATTCGTCGAGGAGTTACGGTCTGCCTCCACCTGCAAGGCGCTACAACTGGAATTGAGTCATTAACCCTATTTAAAGGAGATCTCTGTGTCTGCCTTGTCTTTTTTCTGTTTTTGGTGGGCTGTTAATTTGTTTTAAAAAAGAAAAAGAGGAAAAAACTGGTTTTACTCAGTATAACAGTTTTTATATACTGATTTTGTAATTCCTGTTAACTTTAAGAAATACACAATGAAATGCAGTCTTAGTGTGTTTTTTTTGTTTTTTGTTTTTTTTTTTTTCCCCTCCACCTTCAAATGTTCCAGATCAGATTTGAATATTTTCTACTGAAGCCAGTAAGCGTGTCTATAAAAGCCCTCATATAAAATGTGCTCAGTTTGGATTTTTCCAGTGTGCTGAATATTCATAGGTTCCACATAATGGACAATTATAAATGTAGATCTATGAGCCAAAACACTGTTTTAAATGAGAATGGAATAATTAGGTTAATGGACAAAGTCTTGATCTGAATTCAGAAGTGTCTCCACATTGGGCTGCTGAAGTCACTTAATTCCACCTAACTTCAACAATTGACTTCATTCCTCCCTCTTTGGTAGACATTTTTTTTAAATAAATGATTTTTATATATACTTATTTTAATATACATCACCATGCCCCAAAGTGTGTAATGTCTAAAATCCTAGTCAAAAAGAACTCACTTCCTCATGTAGTTTTCTGGAGAAAATATTTAATTATATACACATGATGGGATAGCAGCAGTTTAAAGGGGTTTTTATTGTATAATTTTAATAACAAAATTATATAAAGTGGTATGGTGGCTTGTCATAAAACTTAGTGCAACAAGTCTTGTAGAAACTGCCCAAATTTTACTTTAAGTTAAATAACTATATTGTACTACACCTGCTCAGCCTGTGGACCAAGACTGAGGCGCAAAAAAATAAAATACAATACAATTTGACCTTGAAATAGTGTTTGTTTGTTTGTTTGTTTGTTTTGTCAACACAATTTTGGCTGTGGGTGTTTTGCATCAGTTTATACTGGAGTTAAATATGAACATTTAAAATTTCTACTTTGAGGGACAGGGGGAGAGAGAAAACTTCTTAAAGCAGCAATGAGCATTATTGCCTGGCAAATATTAACTTTATTTTATTTTACACAAATCCAACATGTAACAGATCAGAGTCGCTTCATAGCGCAATATGAACATTTACTGAAACCCGTACTATAAATCTCCAGCTAAATAAAATTTCCAAAATAATAATTACCTTTCCATTACCTTGTAAAAAGCTGCAAATCATTGAGTGGTTTTAGGGTTAGATTTAATTCTTAGGAGTTTTCTCAGAAGACTTTGATTTTCTTCAATTACAAGAAGTTTCCATGTGAACAGCATAAAACAGCATCTCGCGGTGTCACGTGTGTCCTTTATACTTTGCACCATCAAGTTCATCTAAAAAGTTGAAAAGTATCTTACAAAAAGCTTCATGAACAGTAGTGAAGAGAGTGATGTGGAAATGAGTAGCCGTCTTTTCCCGGATGTCCATGCATCCACATCATTCAGCAGCTGTGTTACAAACTCCGAGCGTCAGACTTTTTCTGGATAGATATAATCTAATAAAATCCCCACATTTGCACATGTTGAAATGCGCGTTTCTTTCTTTCTGTCTAGTTTTTTTTTATTATTATTGTTCTCGGACTCTTTTATTAGCTGTTTCCTTGTCCTGTTGGGGCTGACACGCAAAACGCCTACTCGCCTACCAAGTTCTGCCGTACAGCAGGTTCGAGCCCGCCATGTTGTACTCCAGGAGGGCGGAGTCCAGGTGCGACAGGCCGCTGAGGTGAGCGCCGTGCAGCGCGTGCGGACTCGGCGCCATGTCATCAAGCTCGTCTGCTGCAGACGCTAAAGACTCCACTGTCTGGCTTCGTTGCTGAAGCGGAACCGCAGCAATGGCAACGTTTTGGCCGGATGTCTGTGTGTCGGTTCCGTTCTGACAGGGTTTTCCGTCTTTGACGAGTACAGGCACGGTCACGCGCCTCGGTGAATGCTGCTGCTGCTGACACGCGTCCCCGCCGTCCTGCTGCTGTAGCTGTGGCTCGCGCGCTGCTTTGTCTTTAGCCTGCCGTTTCATTTTGTAGCGGTGGTTCTGAAACCAGATCTTCACCTGGTTCGGCGTCAGGTGGATCAGACTGGCCAGGTGCTCGCGCTCGGGCGCAGACAGGTAGCGCTGCTGCTTGAACCTACGCTCGAGCTCATACACCTGCGCCTGAGAGAAGAGCACGCGACGCTTCCGGCGCGGAGCCGCGTGCAGCGTCACCATGGACTTGGCGTCCATTCCGGCGAGCGCGCCCATGTTCATAGCAGTGGAGGAGCCCATGAACCTAGGAACTTCAAGAGAGACAGATTATTGTTAGTAGTAGTCTATTATAAATAAACGAAGACAAATTTTAAACGGATTCGTTATAAAACTTTAAAGTGCATTGATCAGATTTAACATTATATTAAAATAAATGAGTTAAAATGGCCTACTATAAAACCGTGAAGTAGCAAGTTCTCCATGTAAAGACTCTTTTATAGGCAGCTGAAAATACTGTGTGTAAAGTGTGTACACACACACACACACACACACACAATTTGCTCTAACCAGGGTAAATCAAAACTTTACGAAAAAAAAAAAATGACTGGTACATATACTCTTCAGGGTAAATGAATGGGACATCTCAGCGTTTTGTACCATAATGACCAGAAACACTCCGTTTGTTTGTTTTTGCGTTTCTTTCCTAGTTGTTTCTAAATCAGGGGGGAGGATGGATATGGATACAGACTACTATCAGTACCGTTGTTTTGCATAGGCTTATTGAACACAAAAATAAAACTTGTAGTCAGAAATGTCAAACTGTAGTTGTAAAGTATGTATATAAATAATATGCTGAATATTTTAAATTCAGATTTTATTTAAGTTTATGGTCATTTATAAATGTACAAATTATAGGCTAATAAATTGACTTTTTGTTGCCTTGTATTACTTACACAGGCGATATGTAGCCTAATAACCGCTTATAAATACAGTGCATGTCTCTGTGCAATGAAGAGAATGTTCTGTTGGCTCGTTTTTTTTTAAGGAATATCTGCTTTTTTTATTTTACTAATTTAGGGAGATTAAAGTGTCTAGCTGTATATAGAATAGTACTCATTTTCCTTCCCAGCAATAGCCTATTTTAACAACCAGTATGCTATTATATAGAATAATGCTACATCCTGGGTGGCTTTTCCTTCTTTCTGTTTTTTCTTTTCTTTTAAAAAATAATGATAAGATGTGTTTTGTATGAACTCACGTGCTGCGTAACGCGGTTCCGGGTTTGCTCCGTACCAAGCCGCAGTGGCAGCGCCGCCCCTCACACTCTCTTGGTAAGTGGGCAGCTCCGCCACGCCGCCGAGGCTCCCGTTACAGTATCCCGCCACCGCCGCGTGTGAGAACTGGGACATGCCGTGCGGCACGTGGTAAGCTCCGTGGCTCACTCCGTGCTGCTGCTGAGGCTGATGATGATGATGATGATGATGATGCTGCTGCTGTTGGTGGTGCTGGTGGTGCTGATGCTGCGCGCTCTGCGCTGGAGGTGGAGGTGGAGGAGGAGGCTGCCGGTAAGCGCCCTCCATGCACGCAAACTTCTTAAAGCAGCTCTCCTCCAGCGGGCTCAGGATGTCGCTCACGGAGAAAGGCGTAGAATGTTTGGGGCTCAGGGACATGATTCGGCCCCCGCGCGCGCAGAGATGAGGATGTGCTCGCGCTCCGACAGCCCGACACAACAATAAGAAAAAAGAAAGCAAAGAAAACCCCCTCAGCGATGACTGTGATGGCGCTGTGTGGTCGGTCACTCGACTGCTCGATCAAATGCTCCAAGAGAATCGAGGCGCGGAGGGGAAGAGCCGTCTTTATCTCACTGCTTGGTTCGTAACTGCGCGCGAGCCTTACGACAGACACAAGAGGCGGAGCAACAGGAAGTTAAAAAAAACGGACAAAAACTACCGTGGGCATTTCCCTCCAAGAATCGTGTGCATCCTGCTTCAGGCGTTTTGTTAAATTTAGGCCACATTTCATAATCTTTTACACTCTAAAGTAGCGAAGTTTAGGCTTTTCTCAGTCTGTTCTTCATCACACTAAAATCCTCAGGGCTGAATGAAAACCCACAGTGTTACATTAACAAACAAGTGATACATAAAGCAGATCTCATTTTAGTTTCATGGCTCCAAACTGAGTTCAGTCGCCTTTCCATCGGTCACCATACAGCAGGACCGACATGTTTATTATTATTTAATGAAAATAAATCAGAAATCAATCTGAGATGGTTTCATGCCAACGCAAGTCCCAAAAAAACCCCTTTCTCCTAACACGTTTCTATCTTTATTTGTTTCTTTTTCTTTTATACGTTTAAATAGGTGTAATAAAATGCTTTTGCCCATAAACTGGTGCTTAAAAACATTGACTTTTCGAGTGCAGTGAAAATATTGTTCACTAAGGAGCATCAGTAAGTTCATTATTATTATTATTATTATTATTATTATTATTATTATTATTATTATGAATCTGAAAGATGACACAACAAACGCTTTTACATGTTACACTTTATCCCACTGAGATCAGAATTTGTGTGGGTCAAAAAATGTAATAATAACAGGCCTAATTCTTAACAACTGTATATCAATTATAAATCGTTTTAGTACATTTTTATCAGCTAGAACAATTTTACAAGTTTTAGGCGAATAAATGAACGTCTGTCTTGTTAATAGGACTAATAATCCAATTAATTCGATATTAATTTATGATTCCTGATTAAATAAATGTATGTAATGTTTGGGGGGGGGGGGGGTGTAGTGTAGTGTAGGAAACACTCGGGTTGTAAATCTCCTGCTTGTGATTATGCGAGCTTTCTAGTTATAGGCGATGGAAATGTGGGAGACTGTTCAGTGCATTGCAGGGCGGTGCGCGCGCACACGCACACACTCACGCACGCGTGCGCGCGCCCGTATTGGTGTTATCACACTAAATAAGTCCGCGGGAGAGGCGCAGGGTGGCTTGGGGGGAAAAAAATAAGTCAGGTACTCACCCCTTTTATTCATGTCTTACTAGTTATGAAGTGTTTCTAGTGAAATTTTATTATGTGAATTGATCTTTTTATAACCTCTTCAGTTTCTAATCCCAATGTGTAATGCTTTCTAAAAACAAGAACAGCAAATTGACCAGGGTTAAAGACCCAGAAATAGCTGATAGTGATAGTGATAGTGTTGAAGTGCACTTCCAGTGTTTCTTGTGTCCTGCTGGAGAAACTAATGCACGTGTTAATTCAACCCTCAGAAATGTTCTGGCTGAGCTTTAACACATTTAGCTTTAATAGATTTAGCTTCTCTGGTCGCTCCTGCCTCTTACACACAAAATACACGAATTGTACAGGATTCACTCTCGATATCTTAACTTATAGGTCTTGGTTAGGGGCTGGTTTATCTGTGCTAGCTTTTCTTACAACTCTGATCATATGACTTTCAACCAAATTGCTCTGACTCGTTGGAATTTTTCAAATCAATTCTAGCCCATTTTTTACATTTATTTGTAGACTATTATTCTGAACATTTTATTCATGCTCGTTTTGGTATTTAAGCACACTCTTGTTTCTTTGTCTCTCTGAACGAATCCTTAAATGTTATCATCGAATGTTTGCCTTTTACAAAGGGTTCTATAAGTAGAACAACATCTAGGAAGCTGTAAATACTTAACCCTGGAAGTATTCTTTTCTCTGCGTGCATGCACCTTCTTTATTTCTTTCTTTATTTACTTGTTTATTATCTGCTGAGTCATCGACTGATTGCTAATTAACATATTAATTGGTCATTATAACGTCACAGCTTGATTAGCGTTACCACCACATGCTCCTAAAAATGACACCAAATTCTCACTGAGCATAAAACATTACTGGACAACCATGCAGTGTAATTCTAGTGGAATGTGTAGCCTAAATAGATGTTTAGATTAGATTCAGCTTTGCCACTGCAAAGAGTAAAAGTCAGCATTTAACTAGATGAATGCAATAGTTACTGTTCAGAGTAAATAGATAAATAGAATGACACAGTCCTGTGCAAAAGTCTTAGATACCCTAATTTATTTTATTACAAAGTTTGTTATATATGTTTATTTTATGACTTCTACACTATCCAGTCAGTACAGAAACATTTTAGATTTCCAAACACTGGTTTTCCAGCACAAAATTAAATGTTACAGAAGACCATTTGTACGTCAGAAACAAATGTGAAGGCTGCTGGGTTTTGCTGCAGAAATAAGAAGAAAGTGTGGCAGTTAAAGTCTCCAGAAAATCTGTGGCTGCTCTGTAAGATGCCCAGTAAAACTTACCAGTTAATGTCCTTATAAAGCTGCACAAATTATACCTGAGACTACTATTTTATTTCTTTTTTTTTAAAGCAAAGGATCTTAACACCAAATACTGACTTTGTTTCATTTATTACTGGTTACTGCTCTTTGTAGTATGTTTTATATAGAAATATTTAATTTCATTATTTTTGAATGCATCTTTGCTCTGCAGCATTTTTTGCACTTGCCTAAGACTTTTGCACAGTACTGTATAATGTAAATATAAACAGTAATTGGATATACAGTGCGATAGATGAGTGCATACAAATAAAGTGATGA
>JAOTRR010000036.1:8621718-8633410 GCA_028570945.1 Gogo arcuatus
AAGTAAAGAGAAACGACATCCGTCATTACTTTAAGACATGAAGTGTCTTTTAATTCATAAAAATAAAGAAAAAAACCATTGAATTAGAAGGTGTGTCCAAACTTTTGACTGGTACTGTAGATAGATATATAGTTCTGAAAATTACAGACTTCCCTGAAATCACACTTTACTAGCAAAGGTTTAAACATCTTCAAGCAAACCATGGTGTTTATTAAACTGCCTCCATATACACAACATGATGTTTGCAAGAAGATAACCAAGGCAAGGTTAAAAAGGTAAATAAAGCATTTGGTGAAAATGTATGGGTAATTAATGTAGAGATGTCAGAGTATGTTATAGATTGAAAAACCCACTTTTGGCTAAAACCTGACTGTTCGTCTTTTTTTTAAATTCAGCCGCAGTGACATCTGATGGGTTTTCCTAGACCGCCACATATATTAAGATATGTCTGTGTAGGTATTCCATACCTGAAGCCAGGGGTGGCTGAGAGACTTGTCGACACTGTAGCGTTTCCTCATCTTCACTTGAAGCAGGTTGGTGATTAAGTCAATTGCTGGTGTGAAAAAAACAAAAAAAAAAACACACGCAAAACAAACAAACAAACAAACAAACAGAAGGACTCTTTAGACATCCAATCTGTAATACCTCTGGGCTTCAGTACATATTTAGGTTTAATAATGCTGGATCGTATATTACACATCCCATATAAATACTTCTAACTATAGATCATGGCACTTGATTACACTTAAGTACACTTTTGCCATGCAAGAAAAGCTTTCCTCCTCCACCTTAGCTAAAATGATAGATACACCCTTTCTCTGTGTCGCTGTCTCTCCAGCCTCCTACCTTGTCCAGAGATTTCCTTCCAGGGGTTGGGCGGGTACATGAAGGCAGCGTTCTGGATCTGGTCATTAATGTCCTCGTCCTCGTTAAAGGGGAAGGTGCCACTCAGACTCACATAGACAATGACGCCTACTGACCACATGTCCAGAGAGCGGTTGTAGCCTTTACTAAGCAGCACCTCAGGAGCCAGGTATGCTGGTGTGCCCACTACCGAGCGCCTAAACGACTTCTCTCCAATGATGCGGGCGAAGCCAAAGTCACACAGCTTCACCTACGGTTAGTGTAAGGTTAGTGTGAGGTGTGAATTTTAAAGACACGGTTCTTGTTATGTGCTAAATGTGATAAATCTCATTTTAAAAAACCTGTGCTCACCTGTGGAAAAGGTTCTGCTGATGCCAGAAGCACATTCTCAGGCTTCAAATCACAATGTACAATGTTCTTAAAATGGAGGTGTCTCAGAGCCACCAAAATCTGGTGGAAATCAACAGATACATGGTGGGATTAGCATGAGCTTTGTCTTGAGTCAATGGTTTATGGACTATTTTTTATCTAGCCTAACTTGTAGAATATCGAACTGCTTTTAAAGCGTCTTGCTAAAATTCCTCAGCACGATAGATTGTCTTCTGCACTTAAAGCTTCTTCCTCACCTGAGTCACTAGGAATTTAGTGAGCCGCTCTGGAAGGCGACTCTTTTCACTGGACAAGATCATCTCCAACATATCTCCATGGAGCTTCTCCATGACAACAAACACCCGCTCGGGAGTCTCAAACATGCACTCAAGGTTTACGATGCCTGGGTGGTGCAGTTTCTGAAGAACACAGAGAGAGCAAAAGAGTGTGAGTGTGGGCTGAGAGCTATTTTTAAATGTTAAGAATTTAAATATTAAGGTATCACAAAGGCGGCAACAAGAACATTGCAACAATGAATGGACATACATGTACGTCCAACACTCCAGAATCTAAAACATTTGCTTTAGATCCAAAAATTTGTTTTTACCTGTAAGATGGCGACTTCATTCCGCAGCTGGCTTTCCTGCTTGGTAGGGAAACGCATCTTGTCTATGACCTTAATGGCGACGTCTCGCTTTGTTTTTCTGTGCTTGCCTTTAAATGAGAAACAACATAAAATGGGGGTCACTGACATTAACAAAGTGCATTTCAAACAAAACAGTCTGGTGGTGAAGTCTGTCTGTCTCCATCAGCGTTCTGTATTGTTTGTGAGTGAATGCACTCATTAGGAGAAAACACAAAAGAGTTCCACTAATAAAAGTTTATTTGTATGGCACGGACAAAAAAGCAAGGCCTTCTTGCCTCTCTAAAAGCATCGTCTTATACTATTATTTACTTTGTTGCACTCTCTCCTTATATGCAGCACTGTGCAAAAGTCTTTGGCACATGCAAAGAAATGCTGTAAAGATGCCTTCAGAAATAATGACTTCAAACATTTCTACATAAAAACTGAACACTGTAAAGAGCAGTAACCAATAATAAACCAAATGAGGTTTTACTGAGTATCGTGGAGAACCTGCCACAGCTCCTCTGGACACTTGCACTTGCTTCTTTTTTCTATACAAAACCCAGTAGCCTAGTGTTTTTTTCATCTCAAAACGTATGTCTGTTATGCAAAATGTTGGTTCAACGAGCGTTAGCATTAGCAAAACCTGTCATGACATCACTTTCAAGCACACTCTCACATTTAACTACCTGAAAGCCAATTTGTAATTTTATAAACGTGCAACTTTTCCTCATAGGAAGTGATGGGGCTTTGGGGGCGTGTCTATAAAATGACTGATAAGAGGTCAATCCAAATAAAAACAAACATTCTGGCCTGGAAAGCAAGTTTCCAAACTGTTTTTTCTCCAGCTACGTAATACACTTGTTCTGATACAATGGTTTAAACTATTATTTTTTATAATTTCTACATAATTTTCCACAATATTTGTACTAGTAAAAAATGAAAAATATTGGCTACTGCACCTTTAAATACATAATGTATATGCATTCTATGCTCTTATATCCTTATATACTCTGTATGCATACTCTTATTTCTACTCCATATACTTACATACATTTGTCTATATATTTTCTAATTCCATATACACATACAATTTTTATACTCTTGTATATTATATACAAGCTATACTCTTGTATGCTTTCTATATAATCTATACATACTCTGTACTTATAGCGTATACGCTCTATACACTCTGTATTCTATATTTATATGGACATGCTGTATATTCTTCACATATATCATGTTATACTTGTACATACTCTATATCCTTTTCTACCGTATACAGTACTATAGCTATATAAAAGCTGAATGCTGCTACACACTCATGTTCTGCTACTAAGGAGGGTTTAATGTGAATATAATTTGCTCTTGGTCTTGTGTTGTTACTTATACTGGCCTGTCTGTTCATTGTGTCTTGTTGTACTATTTGAACTATGTGTATTCCTCTGCAGACTTTGTATTATCTTATACTCAGCACTGTGATCCTAAAGACTCCATATTACGCCCCACTGTGTTCATATAGTGTCAATAATGTAGCTAGGATCCCAAAACTTACCTCCATACACAATCCCGAACTGTCCCGATCCGAGGACCTCGTCGGCGAAGATCTGGTAGACAGAGCTGATATCCTTAAAAAGAGACGGCACTGTCAGTAACACTCCAAGTTATAGCTTTAAATAAAACAATGTCCTGTAAACATCGAAATAACTGAAGTGTGATGTTATAATTGAAACATTAGGTTTGTTTAATGTGTGCTGGTTCGGTGAAATAAACCCATAAACTAAACACATTGCAAGACAAAGTTTTGTAAACTGATGATTCTTGCACTGTAATTAACCTTTTCTACACTGTTGCTAGTTGTATGTGAAGGTAAATGGTTGTGATGGCTCGAGAACATGGTAGTGCCTCATTAAGTTGCTCTTGGCACAGAAATGCCTCTTGGGAAGTTTGCCATAATTTCAGGCCAGCCTTAAGCAACATAAACTTTAATCCTCACGATTACGGTAGCTTTATCTTGTTTAAAATAAAATAGAATGGAAATGAAACAGAAATAGTAGACACTCACTACATTTTCTGTAATCTGTGAATTGGATACTGAGATGCTGATGGACAGCTCTTCTGAAAAAAAAACATAAGTGTTAAAAATGTAACTTTACATGGTATCTACAGAAGTCTTGTTATGTGAATGAAAAACCAATCTTGTCTTCTATTTTCTATTATTTGTAGCTGCAATTATATATAGTTTTTTACTACATCATCATGCACATGGGATATGTCATGGTTTCCTTCATGCTCCACTCAACCTCAGTTATCACTGAGTGAAAACGCTGAACCTGTTTCATCCAGAAATATGCCACAATAAGCAAAATATGGATTATCATGGATTTTCATTTTTTACATCAATTACAAGACAATGCATAGTTAAGCAGGGTTTCTCATACACACACAGCTCTGCAGCAGTTTGACTCCACTGAAGCTCATGTGCACAGCCGCACGCCTCTCTGACCTTTACAGACCATGGCTGTGTTTAATTTTGTGTTTAAACACAAGTACAGAGCCACAAGGCCTGGCAGCTAAACCAGGCGTATTTGCTGAAGCAGAACACCACATCGAGCCTTTATCCAATTTTAAACACACAGTATCACATAGAAGTCATGGGCAATAATTAAGTTAGTCTGGTAAGATCTCCAACACAGATAAAAAAAAAAGGCATCACTGGTCTCAATAGCAAGATTTCAATCTGCTCCCAGGTTCAGTTTAATGACCGAGCAAACATACACAAAGCTACAACACATGAGGATGGAGAGGTTAATCTGTACACAAAGCAACCCATAAACCCTTAGCCTGTATGTTCAATTTACAGAGCTGCCATATTAGAGGTACACAAAGTGACACTGTGTGTCCTATTTAGGCCTTGGATGAAAATTTGCTCGCAATCAATATTCACATGCTCAGAATCCGACAAAACAAATACTGCTCTGATGGCAGTGATGTAATACTAGGATCCTGGACTTCAACATAAATCTGATCTAAACCTGAGAAGAAACATCTTACTGAACTTTTAGTGCTCTGGTATAGCAATTTTTAACCCCACTCCTGCAGGAATTTTCACCAGTCCTGCCTGCTGCTGAGGGAAATCTGACCAATCCACCAATCCGGCCTGTTTCTGAAGGAATTCAGACCAATCCTGTCCACTCCTGAAGGAATTCAGACCAATCCTGACCACTCTTGATGGAATTTTGACCAGTCCTGTCTGATCCTAAAGTAATTCTGACAATCATTTTGGCTCAAGAAGAAGTTCTGACCAATCCCTCCTACTCCTGAAGGAATTCAGAACAATCCTGCCTGCTCCTGAAGGAATTCTGACCAATCCTGCTTGTTCCTGAAGGAATTCTGACCAATTCTGCCCGCTCCTGAATAATTTCTGTCCTACTTGCCCACTACCGAAGGTGGTCTGACCAAATATGCCCGCTCTTGAAGAAACTCTTCAAGATCCTTCAAGACCCAATCCTGCCTTATCCTGAAGGAATTCTAACAAATCCTGCCTTATCCTGAAGGAATTCTGACCAATCCTGCCTCATCTGAAGCAATTCTGACCAATCCTGCCTCATCTGAAGCAATTCTGCCCAATCCTGCCTTATCCTGAAGGAATTCTGCCCAATCCTGCCTCATCTGAAGGAATTCTGACCAATTCTGACTCGTCTGAAGGAAATCTGACCAATCCAATAATTTCAACTATGCCACTACAGGCTACCGCAAATCATTAAGGCAGCCAGAGTCAGCCCCCTGCAGACCCCTAGCCCAAAAATCTTAATCTCACAGCTTATTAGTCAATTATTTACCCTAAACCATATTATTCAGTACCTGTTATGAATTATTCTGTAATTACACTGAAACTAAAACTCCCAATGGTCTTACAACATATAATTTATGAATCATGATTTCATTAAATCAACTGCAATTTAAAATTACCATGACCTTTTCCTTTTTTGTTAGTTAATTTAGAAGCGATGTAGAGAATCGCTGTGACTCTTGCACTGTGTTTTGTCAGAACACACTGTTGGGGACAGGGCAGGACAGGGCAATGTGGGGGTAGGGCTCTACCACCACCCTATACCCCCCAGGTCATCCTGGGTCACTGTAATATCGAGTGGGAACTATTGATTTCACCAGACTGCAATGTAGATTAGAGACAATGAGTCAGAGGCAAAATGTGAATATACAGTATTTCTACTCCACCATCAGGGTGAGTGTAGTTAACTGAACAGTGGCTATGTCATAGACACAAAAGATGCTAGCCATTAGTATAGTGCATGCTAAGCATGTAACGATATAGCACGTGATAATAAATCACGATACAAATTTATGATGGTTTGAAACGATGAAATAAAAAATGAATCGCGATTATTATCAGGCTGCATAATCTCTTAGGTTTTCCTAGCTGTAATTGCATTGTTTAGACAGCAAAGGGCGTAATAATGTATGATAGCGGACATGCATGTGCCTAGGCGGAAGTATCACAGCTCTAATGCCGCAAAAACATACAAAAACAGATGTAAAATGGGAAAGAGCTGTTGTGTGATTGACTGTACAAATAGATTTAACAAGAAATCAGAGCTCAAAAGCGAAGCAAGTGGAAGTAGTACAAATGTTCATAAACGTTTATTAACAAAAGGCCTATTTGTTATTACGTTTTTCATTTTCAATAAAAGGATTATTTTAGTTAATGTGCTATTATATTTTACGCCAAGCTTTACAAATAATTACTGTTGGTTATTAAGAAAATGAAGCAAAAGGGTTTTTTTTAATGTAACAAAAGGAATTTTTAAGTTGCTAAAAATAGGAAAATAAATGTTGCTTTTTTTGGTAATAAAATTTTCTTATAAATTTTTTATTAATTAATTTGTTATTAATTTTTATTCTTAAAAATTAAATTTTTTTATATATTGTGAGAAAATCGAATCGTGAACCCAATATCGTGAATCGAATCGAATAGTGAATTGGGTGAATTGTTACATGCCTAGTGCATACATGTGTTAATAATCATTATACAGTTATACAGTATACTACTATTGATGTTCAGCATGGACAATACTGACATTGTGGCTATGTTTGTTTTAGAGAATGTATTAAATGAGATTTTCAGTCCTTTATCAGGTTACACTTTTAAAAAATTATTTAAACTTCCAATATCCATCATCTATTCTTTTCTCCATCCTTCCTTTCTTTGTAAATTGTGTAGGTCAAGCCCCCCCATGCTCTTCTTCCCTTTTTTCTTTCTTCCTCTCTTTTTTCCTTCTCTTTCTTATACATTGCGTGAATCAGACTTCTGTTCTTTCTTTCTTTCTTTCTATCACTTTTCTGTCTTTCTTTCTTTTGACCCAGCAGTGTGAATATCAAATACTAAGACAATATATCTGCACAAAATAATATAATATAAATTATAATATATAAAAATTATAATATATTACATAATAAAATGTAATATTTTACACAAATATTTCAAGACTTGCACATTTAGCTAATGCATATAGCCAATATACAGTAACTAAAGATGTTATATTTACATATTAATTGTTATATTTATAATAGTAAATAATATGTACATAATATGTAATAGTATTACATATTAATAGGTTTTTATTATTATTAAAGGCATCACACATTATTAAATAACTGCACTGACAACATTATTGTTCCAAAGTATTGGAGCTCACAGGTCAGAAGGTCACAACTACAACAACATGGGAATAATTCTAATAATACCGGATACAGGAACTACTGGAGCACAAATGAGTCACTTTGTCTCTTAGACAGACATTGTCTGTATGTGTATTACTCACTATGGTCTTTTCCCTGGCCGTGGCTGCTACACACACTGGGCTGAGGGGTGACGGGCATCAGGGCCTGGCGGATAGCCTTCTCCCAGGCGTGTGCCACCTCCAGTCCGACTCCAGATGCTGCGAGTGTGGCACTGGTGTGCTGCATGCCCGTGTTCTCCCCTACGTAATACACCATGTTGTCTGTGATGATCTCGAAGCAATGCGGGTTTCCTCCCAGCGCCAGGCTACTGAAGTCCCGCGGCAGTTCCACCTGCAGGATCTCTGACAGCGGGATCTCCTGGATCATACACACACGCACAGAGGTAGCAGAGGTTGAGTCCTATTCCAGTTTGGCTTTAAGAGGAAAGCTGGTCTGTAACTCCTTACACTCTATCTCCACCACTCTACTCAGAAATGAACTGAGAGGGCTTTTCTTTCAGTTCTACACCAAAAAAAATCCCACCTTCCTTCCTTGAGGCCAACCCGCCCATGAAGAGAAGCCAGTTTAAGAGGGAAGGAGCGCAGATCCAGCCAATAGGAGCCAAGCTGCCTGTGGTCAGAGCCGCGCGCCACATGAGAGGGCGCCGGATTACAGGGCAGGACGGGCACGAGCCACGCTGGCGGCCTGCCAGTCTGAGCAACACCCCGCCTGAGTTTGTGGAGAGCGGGAAGACCCCCACCCTGACTCCTTGTAACCTCTCTCTCTCTCTGTCTCTGTCTCTCTCACATTTCCTAATCACACTTCAAAGTAAGGGGTCACATTCTAAAAGGCTGTGAGAGGTCACGGGGTTAGTTAAGATAAATGAAAAAAAATAGTAAGAGGAGAAAGAGATAGCTGGGAGGTGTAGAGTTAGGTAGGCAGAGAAAGAGAGAGAAAACAAGAGAGAGAGGGAGAGACACAAGTCCACCCATAGCCCTGCCTGTCTGTGAAAGAGGCGTAAAACATTGTCACATGCACAGACAGCAGTCTGGGTATTTTAACAGAAATAGTAGGCGAACTGTATAAATGGAACTTAAGGAGTGCATCATTTTCACCTCACAGTTTTACTCCAGAAATACATTAAAATACTCTAATGAAGGTTTCATGCTGAACTCCTGGCATTTAAATGTGCTCTTTTGCTATGATGTTGATGCATGGAGTTGAATTTTGAATGTAGTTTTATTGTTCCTCCTTGCTCCTGCTAATAATACAGTGACATTATTATCCTCTGTTAACTCTATCTTTTGTTCTCCTTTTAAAAAAAGAAATAAAAAGAAACTATGTTTTTCCCCTGGCAGAACAATTCACATGTAAATGACATGAGACTGCAACAAATGAATTGCAAATATAGTCAGCATCACAAATACAATTCTTACCACAGCTACAAATCCTTTCTCATGTTATATATTGCGATTACAAATTATAATTAACATATTCAGAACTTTAATGCTACATTTATGAATCTGTATACACTATTAAAAACACAAATTTACAATATGAGGGTTTTGATCGAAATGTCCTGAGGGGCGGGGCCAGTGTATCAGTGTATCATCTCTAGAGAGCTGAGGGAGTGAGGCTAAGTATATAGCAACAGGAAGCGTGGCCAGATGCATATAGGACCAGAGTGCTGAGGGGACATGGCAAGACATATAACTACAGGAGGCGGGGCCATGTGTATAGTGCCAGAGAGCTGAGGGGGTGGGGCCAGGCATATAGCTCAAGACAGGCGTGGGGGTGAGAACAAGTGCATAGTGCCAGGAGGCGAGGATAGGTGTATAGCAACAGGAGGCGAGGATAGGTGTATAGTGCCAAAGAGCTGAGGGGGCGGAGCCATGTGTATAGCTATAGAGAGCTGAGGAGGCAGGATCAAGTGTATAGCTCTAGGAGGTGGGGGTATGTGTATAGTGCCAGAGAGCACTATAGTTAACCAAAATTAAGCCCAAAATGCTTTATCTTGTGAAAAAGCTGATCTTTTCTTTTTTTCATCTCTTTTTTTTGCAGTTAATCCATATCCTTTAAAAACATAAAATGCAAAAATCAACGCAGGTGTGAGGATTATGTAAATCTATAGTGCAGTGATGTTTGCATGGAGTAGCCTGAACACAACCAACATTTGAAAAAATGCTGGTGGATATTTGCAAATGAAAATTAAAGCAAAATGAAAGCTACGAATAATAACATGGTTACAGACACACAAAAACAGAAATCTAAATGTTAATCCAAATGCTTAAAAAAATACTGCCAAGAGAATTCATCTGCTGTCGCAGTGAGCAGAGGGAGCTTTACCTTGTAGTATTTGGCTCCAGAGTCATTCTGGAAAAGGGTCAGACTTTTGCTGTCCAGCCTCCAATAATGTCTCTTTCTCTAAAAAACAGCAATCAGCAAGCAACAATCAGCAACAAGTAATTCACACCAACTTCAACTTCTTGCTCCTGTACACACAATCGGGATGCTGTTTTTAAATATTGCATCAGTTATACAGATAGCTGTCAAATTAAAGGAAAAACTGCTCGCTCTGTTATGCTGCACTCTTCCAACTGAACACCTGTGGGAGATTTTGGAGTAATGTATTAGACAGTGCTCTGCACCATTATCTTCAAAACACCAACTGAATGAATGTCTTTTGGAAGAATGATATTTATGCCTCCAGTACAGTTCCGGAGATTTGTAGATTCTATGCTAGAGCAATTTACGTTACTTTTATTTCCTTGAACTTGTCACCTGTAAGCCTATGCTAGGTGTTGTATCTCACCAGGTTGTCTCGGCTGGTGTAGTGCACCATCCAGCCCTCCTTCACTAAGGTGGAGCTGCGTCTCTTGGTGTGTTTGATGGACTGAACCACACGCATCAGAGGGATGTTACTGCTGGTGGATGGACTACAGAGAGGACACATGGACATGTCAGAGAATGTCAGCAAGATATACAGACATATAGAATGGTCCAAAATGTAAAGGCCAATTTCCTTGAAAGAGTTTCTGAAGCTATTTTAGATAGCTGTGTTGTCATGATTTGTCAAAATGTAACGTAACTGATCCAAAATATTCTTCTCTGATATCAAAGCACACACTTACCCTTTCTATACACTGTTATTTCAGTAAGAAATAACACTTTTATTTACTGTTGCTCTGCTTGCGAGTCATTTTTTTAATGGAAGCTGATTGGAAAAGTGTCCAAAAACTGAGAAGAAGGGATGAGTATATGGACAGTATCCATAATCACCTGATAGTTTTCACTGTTTCCTCGTCCTTTTCTCCATCCATGAAGGGAGAGTCCATGTCCTCCGGAGTGATCGCCTCCTCGGGGTCGTCCATGCCTCGACTGCTCTCGCTGTTCACATCACTGCTGTCCACCTCCATCGTGACCTCAGAGTCCATCCCTGGGCTGGCTGGCTCTGCGCACACACACACAAACACCATTATCTCCTCTGAAAAACATCGACAGTGTGTGAAAAAATGCTGTCCATCACTGAGCTAATGAGAATTCAGTTCCTGCCTCTGTGATAGACCCATATTAAAATGTGAGAAAGTGCTAACAAGCTGCTCACCTCCGTTAAACACCACCTCACCCAGGCAGTCTCTCGGCACTTTCGATGCACATCTTTTATGACAGTTGAATTTGCAATCTGAAATGGGCAAGCGTGATAAAACGTCAAAAAATGTATTCAACATCATTATGCAGTATATTATCACCATGAAAAATACTCAGGTTTCATTATCTTCGAATATAAAGATCCCTCTGCTATAAATCCAGTGTTATGTGGATTTTAGTGTGTATCTAATGGGATGTGTTGTTACAGGAAAATAATCAGCAGGGTGTAGGGATGGTAAGATTCACCGATTCACATCAATGCACCAGTTTAAAAGTTCACGATGCGATTGCCCCAATTAAAAAAGTGTGCACTGGATACAATTTGGGATGAAATTGCGATGCATCGTTTCAAACATCTTTGCATTGGTAAAATCGGATTTATTAACATATAATTATCAGTAGAGGCCCTATGTGTGTGTGTGTGTGTGTGTGTGTGTGTGTATA
>JAOTRR010000036.1:8772893-8783475 GCA_028570945.1 Gogo arcuatus
CCAGAGAAACTGATAATTTTGCAGTGGTCTCTTAATTTTTTCCAGAGCTGTGTGTTTTAATTTATGAATGTCCATTGAGTAAATCAGTGATGAGTTAGTGATGAGTAATGAGGACAGTTCTTGGTGGTAGACCGAGACTGTATAAACAGCTCTCTGTCTGCTCAGTGCCAGGACCTATCATGCCCAGAGCACAGCGGTGGTGCATGAGGATCTCCACTAGCGTTTAATCTCAGTTGCTGTTGATGGATGGCGGCTGTGCCACGGGGCCTGTGTGGTGCCGTGGCATCTGCAGGCTGAATGGTTTGACCTGCACCAGGCATTCGCCTGAGCATTGTGCTTTCCTGTCCCACTTTCCTCAAGAACAAAGGAAGATGAATAAAGGAGGATTTCCCACCCTGTAGTGCAGAGGGAAAGTTGGGAAAGCCGTAGGAGCCGAGACATTAATGGCTAAATCTCACCAGGTATGAATCTGTAATGAGGCACCTAATGAACCGTGAACATCACTCAGACACAGGATTTTGATCCGGAGGTCAATTTGATTCACCGAGAGAGTCATAAGATTAGAAACTGTCATATGGTCTAACTCAATAATGTCCCACTTTTCAACTTTTTAAGCCTATCTTACACCAACGGCATGCAGAGGAGATGACTGATAAATGACTGATTACTTTGACTTGCTTTAAAGGAGTCATTTGACCAAAATTGAAATTCCAGACATGTTCTATGTCTTGTCAATTTGATTTACACTGGATAAGCAATTCCATGCATACTATGTATCGTATAAGCACAACAGAGATGTAGGATATATTACCTGGCGTTATGTCTACTCATTGTTTTATAGAAGATAAAATATGGTGTAATCTTCCATACACGTGCATACTCTATCAGAGTAAAAATAATGAGAATTGTATGGAGTTAAAGGAGTGAGGAAGGTAAGTTAGGACCCACAGTTTGATTAATTGCTGTCTGGATGGAAGTGTTTAATCAGGGAGGAGACACGCAAATATTTTATAACATGCCACACCTAATAGAGAAAACGACAGATTTTTAATCAAAAAGATTGCCTTTCTGTTGAAACGACAGTCTAAATATTACTTAGAACACCATCACACTGTATAAGAGGAGTGTTATGCTTTCACATGCTCTCACACCCTGATGTGTGGACGACGTCTCTCAACTGGGTCAAGGAGAAACAAAAGACCTTTCAAGGTGCTCCCTCTGTTATGCGTTCATGTTTATTGAGGAAAAGGAAAAAAAATGCTTATATGACTAAAAGGAAGCAGCTGTAACGACCCACCCAGTCCTGTTCTCCTCCCCACCTGGACGAAGCAGAGCTCCACCCGTCTGCCCGCAGAGAGGACTATAACGGCTCCTCTCAGGCAGCAGGAGGAAACAGGCACGGCCTGACTTCCTGTGCCCCAACACCATTCTCCTGACTTGAGCTCTGCTTTATCATTCCTTATCCATTCCCATGGGAAGCAGTGCTGTGCATTTAGACTTGGTCCTCTCTGCCCCTAAAAGCAGTCTTTCCTGTGAGTTTGATCCAGCTTCCCTGAGTGCACAGCTCTTTCCTTCCTCTCCGGATTGTTCTGTGATGCATTTGACCACTTTCCTGTCATGAACTTGCAGAAGGAGCGGATGGTGTCAGGTTTCTTGTTGCCTGACCTGTATATGTCTTTTTGTCCCGCTGTAATAGTGCAGTATGTGCTCCCTGTATAACCTCTGTGTTGTTTATTCTTCCATCAATTTAGCACTGGGTTTGCAATGGCTACGTTTACATGCAGCCTAATAATCCATCAGCAATCCAACTGACAGCTCAATTGGAATTAAAACAATTTCTTGTGTACAACCTCAGAGTAGAGAAAGCAAATTGAAGCTAATGTGAATGAAATGTTTAAAAATATTTAATTAACATATGGCAACAGTTTAATCCAGTAATACACAGGGTACTTTTTGTCTGGAGTTTCACATGCTTTCCCAGTGTTCGTATTGGTTTCCTCCAGGTTTCTCCAGCTGAGTGGATCGGCTATGCTAAATTGCCCCTAGGTTCAAATGTGTGTGTGAATTGTTCCCTGCAGTGAACTGGTGTCCCATCCAGGGTGTATTCCCAACTCATACCCAGTGTTCCTGGGAAACGCTTTGGATCTACTGCACCCCAAACCAGGATAAAGCGGTTAATGAATACGAAAAGAATGAAGCAAGGCTACTGAAAACTTTACTGATCCTAACGCTAGCTACTTGTTACACTCAACAGAACTCGCAAGATTCTCATTGTTATGGTAGCATTGACACTGATAATTGATAAATGGTGGTACTTGCATTCACATAAATCAGGCTCAGATTACGTCTAATGTACACGTAAACCAATTGCAGAGTTGAAAAACAAACAAGTTGGAATCTGCAGTCAGAATTCATTCAGATTGATGCATGGTAATGTTAGTGTGATGTGTGCCAAAAGATCTAAAGTAACAGCCAGTAGATGGACTTTAAACCAGTTTGGTCTTTATTTTACATTGGCATCAGTAAAGTGGTGTATTTGTATTTGTAATCAGTAGCCTCACTGTCCATCTTTCGTAACATTCAACATTATGTTTTTATGCCACAGATTTATACCAGCATCAGGCCACAATGTTTATTAGAAACTTTATTTACCCTACTGACTCCAGGGCTGTTGTGCTTGTTAGGTCTGATGGTCTGGCTAGTTTCAGTATTGTGGCTGCTTCTGACAGAACATAGCCCAGTCGCATTTCATCACTAGTTTTCATGTAAACAAATTTGCAGCCAGAATCCTTATTTCTTGGTGGTTGACACTGAAACTCTTGTCAGACACAAAAGACAAATTGTGCAGCACTGCTCTCAGGAATGCTCTTTTCATTCTCCTTTCCACTTTGATCCAAACCAGTGCTTTTATCAAGTAATCGCACCTCAACACTCGGAGCCAACAACAAGCACTCTGTATTGTTCTCAGCTCCCTCCATCTCTCCATCTTGATCTGGGTGAATAAAGGCAGCGGTGTGGAGCTGCTAGTTGCGGTGTGCTGGTCCAAACAAGAGGCCTAGTCATATGATGGTTCCCAGGTGACCAGCTGCCATAACCACCAGTGCTGACCTCCTACCCCCTCATCCCCCTGCCACCACAAAAAACACTCTTGAGTTGTAGCATTAGTTACTGCTGTCTTTTAGGAAAATACATACATTCATTTTGAGTTGTCTTTGAGGCCCAGACTGCAGGTCTGGCAGAGCTCGTTACGCACACCATCCGAGTGGGAATAGGTTTCAGAGAGTGTGTATTGACGTTTATGAGTGTGTGTGTTCTTTGACAGATTTACAGTCTCATGGGAAGCGAGGTGCTTCTGTTTTTCCCAATCCATAATGTATCTCCAACTTCCAACTTCCTGTCCCACTTGAGGAGATGCATCACTATTTTAATCGTTCCCCCCATTCTTTTAAAACTTGCACTAAATCATACACTTTCCAGCTTGTGTCCTTTTCCATTTGGGCCATGTTTTCCCCTAAACTCATTCTATAAAAAGGTAGCAGCATATGGAAAATCACTTTCCAAGATAAAACTCAGCAGCTCCATAGTTTGAGTTTGAACTTTTGATATATAGAATATTATACCGACGTGCTTTTAAATTCTTTAATCTGATAGGTCGAAGGGTGTTGATTAGTTTTTTAAAACAGCAGTACAGTCTGACAGTAGTTCTGGCTGCAAGGCGAATCATAGTTTTATATTAATGGGCTCATTTTAATACATTATTGTTTCTATAGTAGACTTATATGGTGGACACTCCATGGATGTTGCATTAAATGTAACTATAAATGGTTAAAAAGTACACTGTTAAGCGTTACATTACATTACATTACATTACAGGCATTTAGCAGATGCGGTTATCCAGAGTGACATGCAACAAGTGCAAAAGTCAGGTACAGGAAGTGCTGAACTTCTAGACAAGAAAGTTCTAGTGCCAAATGAACAAGTGACAGAATAACACCTACTGTAATATTCTGTTAAAGTAAGCATTAATACATTTCATAAATGTATTTGTTGCCAAATTGCTGTGGTACACTGTAAGAGGAAAAAACACTTTGAGAAGTACTATTATAGATAAATAATCAACTTTGGGGTGGTATCAGTAACTGGGCTTCATCACACCATCACATGCTCCCAAGCTTTTTATTCCTTACATAACACACATATTCCACTGCTGCTCTCAGTATAGACATCAGTGAATGAAAAGTCTAGGATTTGCAATGTCAAGAGCAGCTGGAATTCCTGCACAGATGCTCAACAAGTGCACTTGACCCATTAGGCAGCATCATCTGTCCAAATGTTGCTTACCGTGTCAGCGATTCTGCATTCCAATGGAATCTGCGGGCTCGGAGGTTGTTGGGGGTTGAGGGTGATTTGAGTGCCTCATCGAGGCAGCAGATGGCCATTGGGGCCAGGACACACACACACGCACACACACACACACAAAGGATTCAGCAAGTGGCACGTAGCCATTCAGAATATTCAGATCATCTCGTCTGAGAGGGGAAGAGACAGACATCTCACAATGCTCTCGTTCCGCCTTTCTGCAATCCCTGATGTTTGAAACCGGGTCATCTCATTGGCTGCTTCTACAGAGCCACTATCTGAAAAGGTCTCTGTGCTTCATTGCATCACACTGCTTTAATATAATGTGAAGCAACAATACGCCCCCTTTGAGTTGTAACCAGTCGCCTGTTTCATTGAGCACTCTGTGTACGCAGGACAGGACACCTCCATTCACACAAGCTCACTTGGGGGTCAGAGGTCACGGATGTGTTCTGAGGAAGGATGGGTGTTGGTGTGCTTGGCTGCAGCTGCCCTCTACAAGATACAAGAACTCCCCCAGCACCCATTGACATGTCCTTCAGTTACAAATGAAAAAGCAACAAAAGCAAAAAGAATTCAAATTCAAATCAGCAAACAAAAACACAACTTGAACATCCAGTGTTTTCATGACAGCATCACATGGAGCCTTGTTTGGAAGTATCCCATTACCCTGCAGCCATTATGGTTACAGTCGCCAGAAAATGAATGAAAATTGTTTGGAATTTCCATGACCAAAAATAAACAGTGGGTCAGAATGAAGTCTGTTCTTGTAAAGCCTTGTAGCGGTACGTCATGGAACGCGGCACAGCCAGAGGAAAGCATGAGCGCTGTTTGGATTTGGGAAGAGGAGGAGGTGGAGGAGGAGGGGGTTCCCACCGCACAGCACACACACAAGGGCTGGCTGTGTTTCTGACATACGCTCCTCCCTTAACTGTTTCCCCACAGATGAGCAAGCGAGACCGCAGGACAGCTGGAGAAGAGAGAGAACCGTCGGAGGGAGAAACGGGGAGGAAGAAAGAAGAGACCCAGAACGGAGAACTGAATAAGCAGAGGATTGCACAAAGGATTATAGGGAATGTTAATGACAATGAGAGGACTGTTAGGAGGATGAAAAGGAATGAACAGTAAAGGAATATGAAGGGTTATTCTTGTTTATCCTGAGGAGCAGCACCACAACTGGTAACAGAAACTTGTTACTTGTACATCTATGTATTATATCCAGTATCGGTATCAGGCTAATGTTTTATATTGGAGGGAAAAAAGAATTAATCCGGTATGATGGTATTATAACATGCTAATTATTTTTATGTTAAAATCTATTTTCTTCCATTGAGTTGTGTGTGTGTGTGTGTGTGTGTGTGTGTGTGTGTGTGTGTTTACTGGGAACAGCTTGGCATAATTAAGAATTACATTAGCACAGTTTTTATTTTAAATTCTATAATTTTCCATACATTTGCACACATTTTTACAAATTTGAATAAAGAAAAAGCTGCAGTTTTGTGGGCATCATGTTGATGGCTGTGCATTTCTTCCTGTAGTCGAATGTTTGAGCTGTTTGAGTATATTTTAGATAATCATCTTAAATGAAGTGTTTCAATTAAAACCTATTCATTGTAAGCTTTTTAGTTAAAAATATTGTTGATATTGGCTCAACTCAAGGTTTCAATGTTGGTATCAGTATCAGAACAGAAAAAGTGTCTAATAATTGTGTTTATTATGCAATCTGAAAATGCAAAAAAGACAATCACATTCATAGCACTTCCAGTTCCTTTACATTGTCATTCTGTTTAGTCTTACAGATCAGAATGGGAAATACAGACAGCCAGCACAGTAGCGTCATCATTCCAGGCAAGTCACGACCGTGCTCGCTGAAGCTGCACTCATCCAAAGAGGAAGTCCTCTCCCCCCATAGCTGGTGGAGGAACACAGGAGGAGTGTCAGCCTCTAAGACTCGTGGGTCCTCCAGAAACTGCCTGAACCAGCACAAAGGTAGCCAGCCATATGTCTCCTACCACTATGACTACATCGATGCACAGCATCCCGGCTCTCCGCAGAGCAATGAGTGGGATCATGGGTCACTCCTGGCACGTGGGAATTGTCGATACGCTCACACTTCAGTAAGAAGCTCTAACTCCGAAGTTCCTCAAAAAAAGAGCAGTCCCAAGGTGCTATTGAGTGGGGATGGAAGCTTGAGGGTGGAGTTCACCAATGGGAGGAGAGGTCTGGACAATGAGCTCTGCACTGCACCCATGGACTCAACCTTGAGGGACAGCAAAGGTTCCTCTATCAGTTCTGAGGAATCCTGGTATGACTCTCCATGGGGTGCTGCCACAGAGCTCTGTGATAACGTTTTCACCGCTAACCAGCCTTCGGATGACAGCAGCGGCTACACTACACTCTCCTCCACCCGTACTGAGGATATCAGCTGCCCTCCTTCCACTATGGAATGTCATGCAGATGAGATCCTGTGTCAGGCAACAGGAAATGGAACCATTGGCTATACCACCTGTTCTCCTGGATGCACAGAGGAGGACAGTGGTATTGGAGACTCAGTTTTACTCCACATAGAGCAGAAGGACCTTGGATTGAACTCTTTCAGTAATATTTACGCTAACCCAAACTTGACCGGACCTTTTCCCACGATTTGCATCCTTCCTGAAGACCAGGTTCAGGATCCTTCTGACCTCAATTCCACTACTAAGGAAGAGAGCCAAGAAAACCAACCTTTCACCTCCCTCACACTGCCTTGCAGGAAATCAGGTGGTGGTGATGTTAATTCCAGAAAGGACTCGCTTAAGAGCCGGATCCGCCGCATTAGCGACTGGACTGGAAGCCTGAGCAGGAAGAAACGGAGGCTGCAGGTGAGAATAAAAGGCAATGAAGGGCTGATGTGGGCAAAGGTAAAACACTGTAGCCGCTTGCCCCTTGTGCTTTTTTATCTGCTCATTCATAGCAGTTTGTGCATACTTAGTATGAGATGAATGAAGGTTTCACATATGCATGTAATTTTGGCATAAGCTCAGACTACCCTAGGTGGGTGTAAAGGCTCTTTTGAGGTTAGTTTGGTCATTTCTAAGTTACGGGATATCAGTCCTGCATGATTGGATATATGCAGACAAGACTGAGCTTTGCAGTCACAAGTGTGTGTAGATGTTTGCATGTCTCTTTAGCACTTTACCATGTAATTCAGTGTGTTTTTCATCATCCTGCTCTCAGGAGCCCTCAGAGACCTTCAGCAGTGGTGTGGATGGTCTGGTGGGTGACTCCAGTGTTCAACTGGTGGGTGACCCATGCTGGAACCTGTTGAACAGCCAGACACACTCAGCCTGCTCTCTGACAGAGCCATATACTCAGCAGAGCCAGAATGTCTATGAGAACTTCATGCAGGAGCTAGAAATGGGTGATGCTCTCCAGGAGTGGGAAGAGGTCGAGGGAGAGCAGGCTGAGAGCAGCAGTGGGTCTCTGAGCTCTCTGGAGCAGATGGAGCTGCTGTTTGAGAAGGAACAGGGAGTGGTGCGGAGGGCAGGGCGACTTGCCTTCAAACCACTGATCAGCCTGCATAAAGAGCGCAAACTGGAGCTGGTGGCACGCCGCAGGTGGAGGCAATATTGGGTCACGCTTAAAGGTGAGTCCAAGTCTGTCCTTTCCAGCAGATCTGACTAGAACGTAATTGTAACAGGTTTAAACCAGCTCCAGATTGGTGTAACAGAAAAGTGTTCACCCTAAAGTGAGGAGTTTGAATCATGACAGTGCCACAACCATTCATGGCCTGGAGTCACATAAAGCAAAATTGACCATGTACTCTGGGTTGGAGGGATGACATTCTTCTCTCCCCTGTCAATCAGAGCAAGATGCTAGTCTTGACGCTCCCTGGTTGGTAGCCATTGTGTGGTGGGGAGAGCCAGCTAGTGGGTTTGAATTTGCAAATTGGGAGAAAATGGTGGAACCTTCTGATTATTGTACAGTCAGAACAGCACCATCATTTCCGGTAACACACTGTTCTGTCCTCCAACAGGTTGCATGCTCCTACTGAGTGAGGCTGATGGGAAGAGCTGCTCAGAACAGGAAATGTCCCCACGTTACGTCCTGCTTGCAGAGGACAGCATTGTCCAGGCCGTCCCTGAACACCCAAAGAAGGAAAATGTTTTCTGTTTGAGCAATGCTTACGGAGATGTCTACCTTTTTCAGGTTTGCATTTACATTTACAGCATTTGGCAGCTGCCAATATCCCAAAGTGACTTAAAGGATCTTTGGATCCAGTAACCTCTAGATGCACACCTCTCTTATACAGATCCATTCCAAACCTAGATGTACTTGCTCTCTTTGATACATCTTAGTATTTTTTAGTCAGCACATACCATAGAACATGAATTATCTTGGTCTTATAATGGATAAAATCGTGTGCTAACTTGAAGCAGCGTTGTGTACAGAAACCACATTATGGCCAGGAATGCATTTTATGTGTTGCTGTTCTAGCTCATAATGACTATGTTGGTCTACATAATATGTTCCCTTATTGCCAGTTTCATAACTATATCTTGGTAAACTGCATGGTAATGAAAAATTGGCAGCACATGTCTGAACTAGAAGGCTATGTATATTCGTCTGTTTGTTTGGTTTTTTCATTTGGCTGTATAACTTTTGTTTTTTCCATGTGAGGAAAAGAAAGCCCTATTGTGTTAACCATTCCAGTTTTCTGTCTTAAAATCATCCAAAGTTAGGCCATAAGTCCATAAAATTTGCTTCACTACTGAATAATGAATTGTTTGACGTAGATGTTCTACAATGGAGAGATCATTACACAACAGAAAATAAGGCTACTCTTAAACCTTCATCAAGAAATCCAGATCCAGTGTGAAAATTAGATACTCCTCCAATTCTACATCCCCAACCCCCCTTCCCTGGGTAAATCAGTGTTACATGGCCTGAATTTGCTAATTGGAATCTGAAAGGCTCCTTTGGATAAAGGAGAAAACTGCTTTAAGATTGGATTAAGGACTCCAACAGAGGGAGATGTTAAAAATAATATTGGACCACAGGGTTGGCGTTAGAGTCAAAGGGGTGCTAATGTTGGACAGTGGACTGTATTCTGAAAGTGAACTGACTATAATCTGACTGTAATGGGTTATATATGAAGCCCACATGGCTATCCATAACTCGCTTGGCTGTGTTTTTCCAACTTCAGGCCTCAAATCAGACAGATGTGGAGAACTGGGTAACAGCCATCCACTCAGCCAGTGCCTCACACTTGGCCAAGCGTCAGGGCAAAGAGGATACAGTGCGACTGCTGAGGAGCCAGAGCAGAGCCCTGCTGCAGAAGATCGACATGGACAGCAAGATGAAGAAAATGGCTGAGCTACAGCTGTCTGTCATTACTGACCAGAAGAACAGGAAGGCTGTGGAGGGGCAGGTTAGGATCACAGAAGATATTTTTAGTTCATGCCCCTTTACTATAGATTTGGTAGGAGGTTAGAAGGAAGTGGTAATCAGAAGGAAGTCAGAAACTTGGAATGACTAGAGTAATGTAAAAGTGTTATGTCCAGCTAGGTGTCTAATTTGAAGTGGTTATCAAGAGCCACCTTTAACACAGATATTTGTAAGATGAATTGTTGTCAGTCAGATTTCACCATTTTTGCAGATCCAGCAGTGGGAGCAAAATCTGGAGAAGTTCAACATGGAGCTTTTCCGTATGCGCTGTTACCTGGCCAGCCTGCAGGGCTCCGAGCAGCCTAATCCCAAGAACCTGTTAGCCGTCGCTTCACGTCAGTCAAAGATAGCACTCGGACGTCTAGGGATTTTCTCTGTCTCATCTTTCCATGCTTTGGTGAGGAGCAATAATCATTTATTGGACTAAAGTGGCTTTAGCCTAATTGGGACATAACCTACTATATAGCAAGTTGATGTTTCCATTAGACTTAATTGGTATACAAATATATAATAGAATAATTTATCTTATAAATTTTTAAAAAATGTTGCTGTTGAGTATGGTCTAATAGTGTGTGTTTTTGTGTGTAAACAGATGTGCACCCGTGATGAGGCCAGTCTGAGGAGGCGTTCACGGTCTCAGTCTCGAGCCGCACGGAGCAAGCGAAGAATCTTCTCCTCTCAGAAAGCCCTGGACAGCCTGAGTAGACGCAACCAGGAAAAGAGACAGTCTCTGTCCCAGGTAAGGCTGAGTCACACATACTGAGTCACACATACTTTTATAAATACATTCACATCT
>JAOTRR010000036.1:8862386-8875115 GCA_028570945.1 Gogo arcuatus
ATCACTGCATGGGCTCAGGAACACTTCAGAAAACCATCGTCTGTGAACACAGTTCGTCACTGCATGCACAAATGCAAGTTGGCATGGGTAGGCTGCACATCTGGGAAGGATCCATTAATGCTGAATGATATATACAGGTTTTGGAGCAACATGCTGCCATCCTGATGACATCTTTTTCAGAAAAGGCCTTGCTTATTTCAGCAACACAATGTCAAACCACATTCTGCACGTATTACAACTGCATGACTCCGTAGTAAGAGAGTCTGGGTGCTAAACTGGCCTGTCTGCCGTACAGACCTGTCTCCCATTGAAAACATTTGGCTCATTATGAAGCGCAAAATACAACAAATGAGACCCCGAACTGTTGAGCAAGTGAAATTGTGTATATCAGGCAAGAATGGGACATTTCACTCTCAAAACTACAGCAGCTGGTCTCCTCGGTTCATACATTTACAGAGTGTTGTTAAAAGTAGAGGTGATGCAACACAATTGTAAACATGCCCCTGTCCCAACTTTTTTGAAACGTGTTGCTGGCATCAAAGTGAAAATGTGCACATATTTTTCAACAAACAATAAAATTTCTCAGTTTCAACATTTGATATATTGCATTTGTACTATTTTCAATGAAATATAGGGTTTCCATGATTTGCAGATAATCACATTCTGTTTTTATTTACGTTTTAGACAGCATCCCAACTTTTTTGGAATCGGGGTTGTACAATAAGAGAGTGCAGAATATAGGACGGAAATTTCCTTTAAGAAACTATCCACTTGCTTGAACTGTTCTCATCTTTGACCTTCAGCAGAAACTCTTCATGGGTCTTAAAGCTGAGCTCATGCACTTGAGCTCCATTCCCATAAATAGGTCATCATGCTCCATGTTTCAGTCAGCAGATGGAGGGGGAGGGTGAAGTCATCTCCCCCGTAACGTCTCTGAGGTTTTCATACTGTTTGCTGACAGATTCCCGTAAGCCTCAGCGCTAGTGCTGGGAAACAACACTGGGCTTTTTTCCATTGTATGTGGAAATAAACGGCTACACAAGTCTGTGTGTTCACTGGGGAAATTGATAATCCAGGCTGCAGAGAAGCAGACTGACTGGTGGGGAATATTTTGGTAATAATAGTGGCGGCGTGTCCGAGAGTCTGAGAAAGGACAGTTGTCTAGGATTGAGGACGTCTCTGTGGTGGCACTGGCTGCTATCACCTCTCCATCTGTGACTTGCTAATAGCTGCGCCCACAGATCATGCAGGTTATTTGGAGACGTGCTTTAATTCGCCGCTGGCACTCGTGCGCTTGGATGCAGGCCGGATGCCCCACGAGGCAAAGACCTTGGTTTCAGGCCCACAAAAACAAGCAACTCGTTGGCCAGGTCCAGCCTGGCACAGATGCTAATTTGGGTAGCACACCTCTGATGAGCGTGCTTAGCATTCCTTAGAGTGTTTTCGAAAAGTGGCGAGCTGTTTTAGTCCATTATAAGCCTTTTGAAGGTGCTGAATAATCACCACCCTGCTGTTTAGATACCGTTAAAAGAAAACTCCACCCTGAAACACATAAAATATGTTTATATTGAAATATTTGTGATGTGATTAGGGATTATGGTGCTGATTTGTTGGATGGTTGATATTGTATTTTTGTTATTGCTGTGAAAAGTTCCTGGTTGAGTGTTGCTCTGATGTCAGTACAGTTACACTAGAGAAGAATTTTCATACGTTGTCAATGTAGAAGCAAACTTCGGATCCTCATGTTTGTGTATGTGCATTGCAGGACCTGTCAGGCTCCATAGATGACCTCCCGACGGGGACGGAGGCAGCACTGAGCTCAGCCGTCAGCGCCTCGGGTTCCACCAGCAGCCAGGGCGAGCAGAGCAACACGGCGCAGTCCCCGTTCTCCCCTCACGCGTCGCCCCGTCTCTCTGGCCTGCGCAGCGGACCCTCGCCTTCTCCGGTCGGCTCACCCGTGGGCTCCAGCCAGTCACGATCTGGACCCATATCTCCTGCCAGCGTGCCGGGTAGGATTCTGTGATTTTTGGATGATTGCATAGTCACTGTTTTCATTGAGCCTTGCTCGTCCACACGTTGTTGTTTTCTCATTCCTACCATGAGTGAGGAAAATCTTGTTCGCGCTTCCGACAGACGGAGTTGGGACTCCCCGCTAGCTCCCACACTGGCCGTTAAAATAGTTTAAAAAGCCTGTTAGCACGTTTGGAGCCACTTTACTGCCCAGCTTTTCCCTCAGCGTGGGTCGTCGTTAGCTTGAGAGTTTGACAGCTGAAGCTGCGAATGTCTCGTCCTCGCTCTTCCTGCTCCCGATGTCACTAACGAGGACCGCAGGAGGCCTTTTTATTCGCCTGTCGATGTTTCACCCCTGTTGGAAGAGCTGACCTCCATTAGCCTCATAGTGAACAGACTGGAAAGGACACGCATATCGCTACACACACACACACACACACACAGGTTTTTTTTTTCGTATGGCAGCCATTCAATTGCATTAGGAGGTTTGGGTTATTTTGGTAACAAGAATGTTGCAGTTAATTTCAGGGGTGTGTGTGTGTGCGTGCGTGTAGGTACACAAATGGCCCCGCAAACCCCAGGGAATGTGTCAGACGTGGCCTCCCATTCCACTCTCAGTCAGTCGCCCATGTCTCAGGAGAGGGGTGAGTATACACACACACACACACACACAACCCTCTATTACCCCTACAGCAGCAGTAACAGGCCTCCTAATGGTCACTTGTGTATATTTGTCATCTCTCTCAGCTGTGTGTGTTATAGACGTGCACACTCCACGCTATTTTCCACTGCCACTTGAGATAAATGGCCTCGTTTGTGTGACATATTAACACCTGTGATGGCTTCATCCAGTGGCTGCTGTTCGGTGCAATCCACAGCGGCTCTGAGATTTTCCACTGCTCTGAATCACGACATCACATTTTAAGCTTTTCTACAGCTTGCGGTTGAGCCCCAGCCTTCCTACTGCCTGGAAATGTGGAAATGTATGGCACACAAGCTGAGAGCATAAATACAAACCCTCATTCCTGCTTTGGCTGGCAGATTCCAGGACAAATTTTCTGTATTGTTTATAATTGACAAAAAAAAATTCCATTGAGAATTACAGTTAGGAAATCAGTATAGTGTGTTAATTGTGCGCTTTTCGAATCTCATTAGTTAGAAGGTGTTGAGTCTTTTTTGTTTTTTTTTCCCCCTCTATAACAGCAGCTCTGACAGTAGTTTTGGCTGTAACTCGAATCCCAGGTTTATATTAATGCGCTCATTTCGAATACATTATTGTCGCTGTAGTAACAGCTCCTTCACAGGGCGGATGCTCAGCATAATCTAAAATTAATTAAAAACTGATTTAAAAACGAAAGACACATAATCGTTGATATGGTGAAGCTTTCTATAAAGAGTTATTTATTTACCGTTTATGGAAAGAGGTGTCTCGGGTGTCACTGCTTTGTAACAGTCATTAAGTTTTCCACCACAGGAGTCTTCAGGACAGAGGAGTTTGCACGTTCTGGTTTCTCTGTAACCTGATGAGCTGTGTTTTTGACTTATTCAGCTTCAACAGAGGAAAAAAATGAGGCTAGTGAGGAAATGACTGTCATTACGCAAGATATAAGAGGAACTTACAGTGCAATAACTTTGCATACTCAGCCACATCTCTGAACTGCGCCTTGGCCTAAAAGTTATTTTTCTTTATTCTTAAAGCGAAAACAAGCATCACTTAGTTATCCAAAACTTTTTTCTCCATAATAAATAGTCAGCGTGATGTCAGGTTTTAGAAGAAAAATCATTTTATGTTCACTAAGATATGTTTTCTATAAAATGTAAATTAGAAACACCCCCAAGCCTGCAAGCTCCACCCCTGACTTTTTTCTCTTTGCTTTTGTGCGCCTAGGATTTGCCTCCAACCTGCAGCGCAGTGGCCCTGGCCCTCACTTTGGCTCCCAGCAGCCTGGACCCCCCATGTCCCCTCACCCGTCCCCAGGAGGCCCCATGCATCACAGCGTGGGCTCTTACCAGCAGGGCAGCCCCGGATACGGGCCCCAGGGCGGGCAGTACGGCCCTTCAGGTAACACTCCTTCACACCTGCATCCGCTACTCCATTCTCATCACTTCAGATTTGATCCTCATATTTTGTTAAAATTTTTGGATTGACCTTTAAAAATGAGTTCACAGACTGCGTGTGGCCATGTTGTCCCTCTGAACAGGACGGGGAAGTGATCTATCATGTGTGTGGTAATAAATAGCCTCTGTTTGCGCTCTCATAATGTCACTGAGCTCCCGTCCGTTTCTGATTGATGCTCCTTGTTGTCCTGTGGTTTCACTTATTTAACTGGCAGCTGGCGCAACACAACAGAAACACAACTATCTGATGGATGTGCAGAGTTAGCTGAGCGTGGAGAAGCCGAACGGATATGATTGTTTGTTTACTTATCCGTAAAAAGAATCAAAAATCTGTCAGCTGGAACATTTCTTGCATACGAAACTGGCTTATATCATTCATTGTGAGTACACATTGACCACTGATGGCACGTGTCCATATTATATTTTTATATAATAATAAGAATAGTAGTAGAAGTAGTGTAATCTTGTATAATAATTTAAGATGTCACACTATTGTGGAAAAAATTATTCGCCCGTTGGAGCAACACTCCTGTCCACCATTTTAAAAAAAGTTTGTGGTCAGCTGGTTCACAAGCTAAAATGGGGAAAAATGATTCCAAAATTAGTTCATTTGGTTTAATACAGTTGAAACAAAGCAGTTGATTTACAAAAGGATCATGTGGCAATTTTAGGTTGTACTAGGTTGAGCAAAAATTGGAAAAGTTTAATATTTGAGGGGAAAAACAAAACTGAGGAAACAGCTAAAACCAGCTACCTAGCATAAATAAGTTAACTGCAGGGTTTCCAGTGGAGTATGTTTGCAAAATATAAACAGTTATAGGTATCAGATGGGCTAGCGTTACCCTGACGAGTTTTTAAATAAGCTAGCTTTATATCAAAAGGCTGTCATTGCTATAGACAAAGTTTACCTAAATGAGCTACATAGCTAACTTGCTCAGTACGATTACTCAAATGTGGTCCTCAAGGGTCCTATTAAAAGGAAGATGTGAGCAGGGACCTAATCTTTGAGGTTTTGCTAAAGAGTGTAGTATTTTTGTCAGAAAACATGACTAAGAACTCGCCACTTCCCCAGGACCTTCAGGACATTAAAGCTCAGTGTTAAAACATATTCTGGTCAAGTCTGGTCTGGGGAAGTTAAAGCTAGAGTAGTTTACTTTTTATAGAAGCATTTTTTGTTATATTTCTTGAAATTCTCTTTACATCCTGACAGCAATGAATAAATCAAATGCTCTTACAATAAAAAGAAAACAACCTGTCATCTGTGGCAGTCACAGGGCTGTAAAAAGCCTGTCCAATCATTTGATTTGGTCTGAATGAAATGATTGGATGGCCTGTCTACCTGCCTACCTGTGCGCACTCTGCTCGTGTACTCATTGCACATAACCGGAGTCTTCTACAAGGCTAGGCAGACATATTGCTAAAGCTAGCGAGCTAGTCGACAGCTGCGAGTACTAACATTAGCCATGTTCGTAGTTAACATTCATTATGAACATGTTGGGTGTGTTCTTACATGTGAATGAGACATGAGGTAGTTGGATATGACAACGATGCACTACACTTCCACCCCCAACACTCACTTGTGGACTCGGTAATCAGGCAATGCGCGTTCATGTGTTTTGGAGGAGTGGCTTTAGATGGAGGCCTGAAGGGAGAGGATGGGATTTTTCAGTTGGATACTTTCAAAATGTCGCTTACTCTTGCTGGTTTCTTCAAAATTACCGACTCTAGCTTTAATAACATTTCTTTGACATTTGGTGAAAATAAGGAACATGAGATGCTGTCTTGTGAATGGCAGTCTTGATCTCAGGAACATGCAAAAATCCTGTATTTCTTTTCAGAATGTAGAGAGAAAAATAAGCTGCCAGTCTTATGTTTGGCATCAGTGCTTGCTTTTGTTTTTCCCCCTCAGTGGGGATGGATTGATGGAAACACAAACTCCAGATCTGCTTTTCAGCCAGACTTTTTGTTATAGATGCGGTGGGTATAAAACTCTGAGGTGCAGAGCTGGAGGTTATCTCCGGGTGTCGGAGGCAAGGCAGCTGTCCCGATCTCTCGTGTCCCTTGGGCATTGTGGGATTACGGTGACTCAGATAGACAGTGCAGTGCAGCTGAATGTGCCAGAGCTTCTCCTGTAATTGGCAGTGCTCGAGGGCCCGTCCTGCTCTGGAAGGATAAATCGGCAGACACTGACAAGCTTGTTAGGGTTTAGGACGCGGAATATTTACAGCGCCGGGAAACAAAATTGCAGCTTCTTGACCTGCTTCATATATTTTTAGAACTCCTGCCTGACATCAAAAAAGCATTTTCTTCTGCTTTCTGTTCAGGGAAGAGGAGAAGATGCCAAAGCCTCTGATTTCCTATGGGACTCCTGAAACAGGCAGCTTGCCGAATTGGAGACCTCTGTCTGTGTTTTAACAGCTGCAGCCTGAGCAGAAAATTCCTGCTCTAATAGAGCCTGAAATGCCGCTTGGCAAATTTTCATCTATAATAATATGCACATGATTTCACCATTACTACAGGATTCAGTCCACTTACAGCCACGCTCAGTTCTCAGAGCAATCAGCAGCCTGCACTCATGTCTCCCCTGTAGCTCATCAGCAGCAGGCACACCTCATTAAGAAGCGTCTCTCTGGTGATGCTCCGGTCCCACAGTCATCGTGTGGAATGTCCATTCAGCACCGTACAAACGTGCTGACAAAGTGGCCCCGCACAGCCGCCTCCATCTTGTCTCCTGCAGAGCTTGACGAGTCTTTATGTCTGAGAATGAGAACGAAGGACGAAAGAATGCAATGCTAAAAAAAAATGCCCTTTAACAGTAGCCCCATGCTCAGGGAATTAAAACCAGTAGATAATAATCACTTAGTTTAGACAATGTGTCGGCACTTTTTTTAAAATTATTATTCCTTTTTCCTGGATTTTCACTTGTTGGAAATGTTCCAGTTAATGTTGAGTCCGAGCAGTCAGAGTGAATTTTAGTGGTTGAATACTATTTTTATTTTGATGTTTAATATGGAATCAAAAGCAAAAATGGTTGATGCCCAGAATCTCTGAATCTCCTCATCTCCTCTTAGTCACTTAAGAGAAATCTTTTGCCTCAGTGACATCAGTGACTCTGAATAATTGCATGTCATTTTAATATTTTTTCCACATTTTTAAAATTGCGTATCAAATCTTGCGTACAAATTTATACGTTTAAAATTTTAATCTAAGTTTTATATCCAGTTTTCGGTAAAACCGTTTTCTGACAATGTCCATTGTTAAGAGTTACATAAATAAATATTGAATAAAATTGGAATTTTTAAAAAATTTTCTACAGGCATTATTGAAGTCGCATTATTCTGTAGCTTTGCCTCAAATATTGTTTAAATAATTGAAATGCATTTTTTCAGAATATTATAGGTATCTAAAATTGTAATGGAAATTTGGTATATCTTGTGTGATGTAAGGAAGTGTTGCTATCCTTTATTTCGTTTTCTCAAAGAAACACATTGTATATATTTCTTTAGGCAACTACCCTCGTCCACCCAGCTACGGTGGCGCTCCAGGCCCCAGCTACAGCGGCCCCGGCCCTGGCATGAGCCTGGGCATGAACGCCAGCAGCCCCATGCACGGCCAAGGCCCTGGACAGCCCTGTGGCTCGATGCCTGCTGCTAGGGGTCCCGCTCAGCCAGGGGGAGGACGTCCATACCCAGCAGGCTCCAGCAGCGCGGCACCCACGTCTCCCAGCATGCCTCAGTCTGCAGGGCCCGGCATGGGCCCCCCTCCACCCACAGGCGGCCGGAAACCCCACGAGAGCGGCACTGCTCCCTCACCACAGAACCCCCACGCACCTGGACCGGCCAGGTAACCATACCGTCTGTTAACAATAAATTAACATTGAGACTCGTAATGTTCACTCACAATGAAGTCGTAATGTTCATCACATCCTGATGTACCTCAGCCCCCAGAAAACACACATGGACTTCTGAGTAGGAGTGTGCCGATTATTAAATGTTTCAACATGTTTTCACAAGCTCCTTTCCAGGAATCAGAATTATCGGACTTCCCCTTGTACATTTTCTTTGCCAATGTTTGACTCCGCTTGAAAATCCACAGAAGTGAGTTGAATTGTGCTGTAATCTAAAACTTCATGTAATGTAGCCTCAGCTTAAAGAAATCCTGATACTGACATCTGAATGAGTCAGACTTCATCTGAAGTGTACACGCTTCTCCCGAATTGGTATGCGGAGTAGTGAGTATATCGTATCGTGTGTTTAAATATCACAATATAACTGATTATCGGCACATGCCTACAGCTGACCTGTGTTTTTAATGATGATCATTAAACCTACTGGCAATGTACGTTATATTACATGTCCAACATTATTATGAGTCAGATTTAACTGAGAACCTGACCACTGAGGCTGTTGTGCCCTTGCCCTCTGCTCCAGGCCTCCATATACCAGGTCCCCTGTGTACCCAGGGGTACGGCCGAACCCCTTTACTCCCCCACATTTCCCTCAGCCCCATACCAGCCTCTACACCAGCGGCCCAGGCCAGCCTCAGCCCGAGCATTATGGGTAGGTGCAGCCAGAGCACCTTAAAGCCTGCTTCCTGTGCTTCAGTGAGTCTGCTGCTGCGCCTAACACTAATCTTAATGCTTACGCACCAAGGTGTTTCATGCAAAAGACATGGCTTGGTTAGCACATCTAACCTTCTGGTTAAATTAACTGGGAAAGCCTTGCACCTGATCTGTGCTCTTCTCTGATACTGTATATGTACATGCTGGTAAGATGTTGCAGGGAGATTAACAGCCATATTTGAGTATCAGCACTAACCACATTCCTTTTTGATGAACAGAAGGCTAAATAACAGACTTGTGTTGTCCTGGTTTGTTTTGAGTTTTTGAGTAATCTGATTTTTTTTTTTTGGAATAAAATGAAGCTGAATAAGAGGCAGGGTTATTTAAGGGGGCATGTACTTCCCAAGTAGCACCACGCGCTAGCTTGTTACTGGGGTTACTAGCGAGCTGAACAAGGCAACCTACAGCAATCAAATCAGCTTAAACTTGGAGGAACAGTATAAACAGGTCCTGTTGTGTTAGTGCAATTCATAAAATCAGTATGTATCAACTGTATGATCCCAAAAGCACACTTTGAAATTTCCACAACTTTAAAAACAACCTTGATGAGATGGAACTTGTATAAAATATTGTTCTGTAAGGAATAAAACACTTGGCGGCATGTTCTTGTTTGAAAATAATTAATGACAGGGTGGTGTGATGTGTCACGACATGAAGTGGAGTTGCTGGCACCTTTCACATACGAAACCAGTTAATTAATGAGGTGAAAACAAAACAGGATCGATAACAACTTTTATTCCCACTCAGTCTAAAGTAACGGGTGTATTGTATTCCCACCTGACTGTATTTAACTGGATGCTACGGAACGCGAACCTCCACAAGACGTGTAAAACATGCGCCACCGGATATGACGTATAATTCATTCCACTTTCCAGCCATATCTGCTGATGTTTTCTTTCCTTGTTGTTTTGACTTTGCTGCTGGTCGCTTTACAGTGAGGCGGTATGAGTATTCGTATTCAGGATGTTCTGTGAGTAGATAAATAATAATAATGAACATAATGTACTGTATCGCTGAAAGGAACTGTGTTGTGCTGGAATGATTGGCTAAAAGTCGACCACATGAAGGGAGAGCTTTCACGCTGTAGAGTATCTTAATCAGTGTCCGCGGCGTGTTCTTGTCGACGTTACCATGACAACATGACACCATGGAGCGCTTAAGTCCAGCCTGTGCATTCAGCTTTGTAATAGCTGTTATGTTTTTCTAGCCTGTTTAACTGATTATTAAAAGGACATTAACGGTCCATGTACATTTGATCATTGTTTCGTGTCAGTAACAGAAATTAATAGGCCATTTTTGCTTTTATTATCAGAAATCAAAGATACAAAATTTAAAAGCAAATTGTGTTCATTTTCCTTCTTTGTAAGTCAAAAAATGAAATTGTAAACGAAATAAGCCGTGGCAAAAGATTACCGTTAATGTTCCTAGGTCACCAGAGGACAGATTAACGTTCCGACTTTACTGTTTTGCTCGAGTTCCACACGACACCATTACAGCATCATAGCGATAAATAAACAGTTTTCCGTGCGAGTGTGACTGAGGTAACTGTTACCACCCGGACATTGATTTTTTTCCAGTAACAGCATGTCCTGAAGTGTTTTATTCCACTTCTGCCACAGGACAGTTGCATTTTTTATTTATTAAAGATTGACATGCCATACTTTTTATCCATTTATGGCTACATTTACTGTCATGGAACATGCAAAGCACTGACGCTAGGGACTCCAAAATAACAGAAAAATTGTAGCAAGAGGTTTGACTTCGACGTCTTTTGTCCTTTGTCTTTGGAGGATTTGTTGTTGGTGTGTAAAGCTACTGTAGAGTGTGTAAAGAAATCTGATTATTATCAGACACAGGTAGGCCAAAGTTTTCCGATTATATTACTGAGGTGCATGTGAACACTTTGGATAAACTATTGGCCACGCTTAATTCCTCCACATCTCAAATATTTCCACTTCCTTTGAAGTTTCATGAAACCTTCTGTGGTGTGTGTGGGTTGGTTTTTTTTTTTTTTTTTTCGTCAGCTGATGTTGGAGGCCATTAACACTGCACTCTAAGCCAAACTCTGCCTAATTTCATGCTTTTTGGTATAACCTTACAAACCTAGTGCTTATTAACAGGATTGTGTGATGCTGTTTGCTTTCTGTAATACCGTCTGATCTCTGTGTGTTGGGGTTTGCAGGTCAGGCGGGTACCCAGGTGGGCCCCTGATGGGTGGGATGGGTCCCGGAGGCCCCTACAACCCACCACAGAGCGCCAACTCCAGCAGGATGACCCTCCAGGGTCCTCCGTACAGCAACATGCCTTCGGGTGAGAGCGACAGCACTGTTCTGATCAGTTCTGATTGTGTTTCTTATTAGTGCATGTTACATATAATATGGAAATATAAACAGCGAAAGCCAGATTTCTTTACGTTAAATGTCAGTAAACCCAAAACACAAACCTGTCAGAAAGATACATTTAGACCATGTTCCCCTTACAGCACACCACATACTGCCCGTCAGCCAGGACATGTTCGTTTCTTTTAGAGCTACAACCGAGACACACTTAAGCCTCAGGTTTAGTGTTATGCAAACTGCATGTTTATATCATCACCCACTCGCCTCAATAGACAACACTTGACTCAGTAACACCAGTTTGATACAATAGCAGAACAATCCTGAAAAAAATAAATATACAGATTTTATATGTGAATTTTTTCATCATATTATAAAGCTGCTGCACAGCACTGGTGTGATGTGTGCGTGCGTGTGTGTGGGTGGGTGTGTGTGTGTGTATGTGTTGTGCAGGACCCATGCCCGGAGACGGCATGCCTCCCACTGAGCCGAAACCGAGAGCAGAGAAGGAAGAAGGCAGTGTGGCTGGCAACGAACCGCCCAAATCGAAGGTAAAAGCAAGTCTCTTTCTATTTTATTCTCTCTCTCTCTCTCTCTGTGTCTCTCTCTCTGGCTTTATCACTTTGTCTCGCGTTACGATCAGAGGCGTCTCGAACCTCTGAACGATGGGAATATTCTGCAGCTTTCCTCTCTGTGACTGCCCTTGTTTTCCTGCTTGTGGCACGGCTTTAGCTTAACTAAAGGAGTCATTGCTGTCCTGCTTCACAAGAGACCAAACCAAATACACACACACACACTCTAACCTCCTGAGTTTATAAAGCACGCTCCCACTATGCCTGAGGTGTATGAGTGACAATTCAGTGCTTTGCTCAGATGGCTGGAGATGACCTGCATGTGTAACACACACCATGCTGCCATTCACAGCAGATCTCAGCTCTGTCATGTATACCGTGCGTACTCTCACGCTTCTTTTATTTCTCTGAAAAAACACTAGATATTCATTTGTACGAGTGAAGTGAGAACTCGTGTTCGAGATGCATGGTGCTGAAATAAACAGTTAACAGAATTGATGAGTAAATCAGCTGCTGTTTCTGAGGAAAAAAAATGCAAACCAGGAACAATCTTGTCAAGTTCTCTTGTAAGAACATGAACGTGAGACATGAATGAGCACTACTGTAAGAATGAATTATTTGGTCATAAGTAGTGATTAGTGGTCTTAAAACACACATGACCAGAGATCTGGCAGCGTCTAAAGTGCATGACTGCTGCTACGATGCTCGTCCAAAAGCCACCAGTACGAGGATGGGACGGGATAACGTGAAGCATGCAGTTGAGCAAACAGTCATTCAAAAGAATGACTTGATTACGTTAATCAATATAACATAACAGCCTACCTGCCCTGCCGCTTGTACAGTCCAAAACTTGCTTTCGGATTAGCGAATTCCTGAAATAACCTTTCACATTATGAGTCAATGAGTCAGTGTTTGCCATTTCTCGTCAAATTTCAAAACACCCGTTAGAACTGAAAGCATAGTGACTAGTACCCCTTTTCGACCAATAGGGAACAGGTTCTTGAACCGATTCTTTTAAGGATTCTTTGAACCTTGGTGCCAGCTAGTGAACCAGCCCACGTTTTCACCAGTT
>JAOTRR010000036.1:8875215-8885975 GCA_028570945.1 Gogo arcuatus
TTTGGTTCCAGCTGGGAATCAAATTTTCAGGTTCTGAACCAATTTATTTTTGGTCGAAATGCCCTGAATGGTTCAAACTTTGGCGCACGAACCAGAACGGAACTCGTTCCCTGTTGGGCGAAAAGGGGTATAGGACACGCCTTTTCCAGCAGAAGTCATGGAGTTGAGCTAAATTATGGGACCTTAAGTTTGCTCTCATAGGAAAGTCAACAAGCAGCGTGGCCTTGATATTGGTGCAGGATCAGGAACCCTCTTTGGTATTATAACCTAGTACATGTGGATTTGGTATTGAAACTGAACTTGTACACTGAGTTCACAAGAACAAATGAGAACACGTATCCAGAACCTTGATTTAGACTGGTTTTGTATAGCATCATTGATCCAACCCTGTATAAGAACCAGAGAAATGTAAGAGAACCAACAAAAATGAGCTTCAAGACAGGTTTTAAAGATGGACATCCTGTGGAACTGACTGTTAGGTGAAGGTTTGCCCGAGTCGAGGTGTTGCCACAGATACAGCTCAATTTCTGACCTGCTGTAGATTACATGGAAGGGTAGTGAGCAATGTGGAAGAGGAACCTCTAAGGATACGGAGAGATTGGGAAGAATGTAGGATGTAGACGGTCCGAGATTTCAGTGGGAGTGAGATTTTTGAGGGCTTTATGAGTCAGAACAAGGACTTTAAATGCGTCACGTTGTGGAGTGTTTGGAATTTTGGGATTGGGTGTTGGCGAGAAGACGGACAGCTGGATTGTAGGAAGTTTTTTAGGAAGCTGATCTGGAAGTGATGCGTGTAGGAAAGGAATCGCAGTAATCTAAAGGACTCCATGGTATGGATGAGAGATTCATTGACCTGATAGAGCTCATCTCTGTTTAACGTCACCTTTAGTTGCTCGTCTTGTGTTGAAATTTGCTTCACATTGATACCGAAGTGTGTGGGTTCTGTAATCGGAGCAGGAAGGAAGAAACTGTTACTTTATAGTAATTATTTTAGTCATTTATCTGCTTTTGCTGTCATTCAGTATTGTTCCTGCTGCTGTCATGTCAGTGTAGTTAAACATCGGTTTTGTCTCGTACGTCTGTATGGAAGCTTTGGCACTGTTTGTGGCACTGCACACCTCGAACATACCAACAGTGGCTCCTTGATAGTCCTGTGATCTTTCTTCCACAGAAACTCTGGCCACATCTGATCTTTCCTTCTCACCACTTTCTCCTGACTTGGTCCAATTCCCTGAAATATAAGCAAATAATTAATTTAAGCACCATTTAGAGGATTTTACTTTTTAATGAGTATCAAAAACAGACCAGTTGATTTCAATTATAACATTTAAGCTACCTGCTTAGACTTTAATCAGGCTTTGCTTGCTGGCTTTCTTGCACTCAGTATGCATGAAAACTAAACTAAGTAGGCAATCATAAAGGTTAAACAGCAATTGATTTAATAATTAGCAACACGACAATTAGGCTTAGCCTATGTGTGAGCTTTAATTACAGGAAGTTGAATTTAATTTGAGCCAGAGACAGGTCTCTGTTTCGCTCAAATCTGCAACACACTGAATGCTCTGCTGGATGTGTCGTGGGATTTTGTCGTCGTTTGTCTGCAATGCATCCCTCATTGCTGGTGGTCACTTAGGTTTCTGTGGGTTAGGTTATGGCTTTCGGGGAGATGATCTAGAAACACAAGATTTCTTTCAGGAAGAAAGCATTCAGATAAGTGAGTCTGTGCTATAAAGTGAACGAAGGTGGCTCACCTGACTGTAACGTAGCCGATACCTTTGCCACTACATTTTAGTGAGCATTACCGAAAGTGTGCTAGTTCTGCACCCACTGGTTTTCCATGTTATGTAGATTCCCAAACCCAATGCACACCCACCTAGCTACCGTTTTTTGTTTGTTTGTTTGTTTGTTTGGTTTTGTTTTTTTAACCGAGCAAATTTTCCCCCTCCCCCTCTTTCCGTCTTATTTTTTTTTTGCACCTTGGTAGAACGAGTTAACGTCACTAGCTAACAGTGTTATCACTGGTGCAGGGTAACATTGGGAGTGTGCGTTAAAGAGAAATAGAAGATGCTCGCCTCTGCATTCTTTCTCTAAAAGCCAAGCAGCCTGCTGCTTCTGCAGCAAAACACTTAACACAAGTGAGAGAGAGAGAGAGAGAGAGAAGGATGAGGAATGAAGGAGAAATGGAAATTCCAGCTATGTCTCACCATGTGGTCCTGTTTTTGTGTGTGCACGTGTATGTGTGTGCATGCTTGTCCTTCTTTTCTTCTCTGTGACAGGACAGCTCCAGCTCCCACTGTGTGTCTCAGCCCCCCACCCCGTCTCCCCTGTCCCCCAGCCCTGCCAGTCTGTCCTCTAATCACGGCGATGACAGTGACAGCATTAGCAGTCCAGCCTGGCCAAAGACCCCCAGCAGCCCTGTGAGTGCCACAAGCGCGTCTACACCCCTCTCTCTCTTTCTCTCTCTCTCTACCTATCTACCTATCTGTCTCCCCCTCTTCTGTCTTCTTTATCCTGCTTTCATGTTTGTTTTTGTTTTGTTTTCTTCCCCAATGTGAATGACACAAGTTATTTTTCGTTATACCACAGCGCTGCTGATTGCTCCGTTCTGATCAGTGTTAATTATTTTATATGAATGTGCTCATTCTAATACATTATTAAATGTATGACGGACACTCCACTCAACCAGATATAATAAAAGGAGTAATTATTGATATGGTGAGGTTTTCTGTGAGGAGATGTTTATTTTTAGTGTTTATGGAAGGAGTCTCCAGTGTCAGAGCTTTGTAACAGGTAGAGATAAAGCTGCGAGTGAGGAAAGTCTTCAGGACAGGGCAGTTTGCTCTTTGTTGCAGGTTCGGGGTGGGAACAGTAACACTACTTTGCACCATTGAATATATTCCTGTAGCAGCACATCCCCAAGTGTGTTATTCCTTACGTTAGCTGTTGCATGACTCGACAATAATTTTAGTGACAAGTTGCGGATGGTGATTTATGTTTGTAGAACTTCATGACCATAGTTAATTTTCAGATGTGTGCCTGTACCTGTATCATGGATTAGTCGTGCGTTAGTAGTAGCTCTGGATAATATGTTGATACGATATCAATATCACAATAAATTAGGGCACAATAACGCGTTCATTGTTACTCGATGCAACAGATGGCTGATTAAGCCATTAATATATATATATTTGTATCAGGTATACAATGGTATACAATTTATTTCTGTAAACAGACCCTAGGTTTTTAAATGCAGCATTGTTAGTTTTTCCTGCACATAGGAAACTTCTACCAGAACATTCTGATAGAACTCGTAAAACATCTGCTGATATTCCTGATGGTTTGGCGTTGTTTCCATCATCACTGTGTCCTTACATTTCCATATAAATGAACTGCTAGCTAAATCATTAGCCACAGTTTTGTTTTGTTTTTAAATCTAGCTTTCATGCTCAGTGTCCATATTCTCCAGTTGCCTAGCAACAGTGCTCTTGTGGCTTTAACTACTTGAATGGTGAGTGGATCGTGTGTTCGTCTTCTCAGGCTGAAAGCAACATAATGAGAGGCAACTGATTATAAGGAAATAAGACACCAACCAGCCAATCAGATATGTGAATTTACCATGGCCATAGTATAAACCAATATTGTGTACTCGTATTATATTTTTGTCCCCCTCTCATGAGAAGCCACACGAAGAGCTTTTGTTTTCATTCATGTGGTGTTTCCTTATGATTTATTGTCAGTGTTTTACTATGACTGATTTGAACAGTATGTTCTACAGAATGTGATTCATGTACCAGGAAGCTGAGTAGTTATTCAGAGGGGGTGTGTGTGTTGTGTAGAAGCCGAACTCAGCCACCATGACGAATGAGAAGATCACACGCCTGTACGAGATGGGGAATGAGCCGGAGAGGAGGGCCTGGGTGGACCGTTACCTGGCCTTCATGGAGGAGAGGGGTACACCTGTACCCAACCTACCTGCTGTAGGGAAGAAGCCCCTGGACCTGTGCCGCCTCTACCTGTGTGCGCGTGACATCGGAGGCCTGGCCATGGTGAGTGAAGGAAACCAGTCCACGTGGAATTTTTCTCCTTCCTTTATTGCTGCAGTGATCATCAGTTGCAGAACATGTTAGAGTTGTCTCAGGGTCCCCTTCTGATCCAAGATCTCCGTCTGGACCTCCATACATGATTAACAGTGTTGTACATTTAAAGATGCACATAAAGACTTTTGATAGAATATAAAGCTGCTTGACAGCTGCAATTCAGGATATGAGCCAGAATTGTGAACTGTTACCTTCCAGAAATGGCAGGCCACGCCTCCTTTACTGGTAGTGTCATACAGAGGCCACTCCTCCTTCACTGGGACTGATATGTTTAGCTGTGATAGAGGGCTTCATTCACTGAAATATGGAAAGGGGACCCTGATCCACCTGTCCAGCCCAAATAATCTGAAAAGTCGATGAAGCAATGATTTAAAGCAACATGCTGCTCATGTTTGTTTCTTACTTTCCCAGACTTCACTGTAACCTCTCTATTCTGTGTACAGGTGAATAAGAATAAGAAGTGGCGCGAGCTCTCCACTCATCTGAACGTGGGAACATCCAGCAGCTCAGCTAGCTCTCTGAAGAAGCAGTACATCCAGTACCTGTTCGCTTATGAGTGTAAGGTGGAGCGTGGTGAAGAACCTCCACCAGACGCCTTCAACACTGACAGCAAGAAGCAGCGGCAAGCCAAGATCCAGCCGCCATCACCAGGTACAGAGTACTCAGTTACTAAAACACCAAGTAAAAGATCATTTATGCCATCATTTATATCTTTATTTTTTTTTTTTTAATTCAGTTTGATGCTGAAAAGTATGAGAGAGTAACTCTAAAATGTTAATGTATTTTTAAAAAAAATGTATTTAATATTTATTACTATTCAGTTCCAGGCAAAAACTGTGTTCTAATGAACAGTTTTGACGTCCTGTCATTGTTTAACTATTAACTGTTTGCTCTGTGTGGATGGGTTACTTTTCAAACTAATATCAAAACCAAAGTTTTATTTCCTTTATAAAATAAACATAAAAATAGTTTCACATAATGCAGATATTTTTTAAAAAAAAGGCTAAACAAGCTTCATCAAATTAAATTACCAAATGGCCTAAATAATAGTCTGAAAAATGGAAATAACATTAATTTGAGGTGTGTTAAGCATTTCAGAGGACATATATTTGGCTCAGGTCTTTTTTTATTCTAAGATGATTGAGAACCACAAAACAGCTATATAGCGTAATTCTACGGGGAAATCATCCATGTCAAAGTAAAGTGCTTGTTTTCGCCACTGACAGACTCATAATGTTATTCTATAACGTGTCTGACAACATGGAAAGGATCCCTACAGATACACCTGTCTGTTTACCTCAGTAACTGTAAAGCAGCTATAGCAAATGACTGTTTCTACACTCATTGTTGTAGCTTTCTCTTCTTCCGGTCTCTGATGCAGCACCCCATTCAATGCCTGTAGTCGATTATCACATGGGGACCATATGGACACCTTAAAGATTAGCACTTCCCTGTATAGTTTACGCCCATGTCTCACCCTTTCTTCAGTGGATTAACTCACCTGGACGCTGTTGAATTGTACCTAAGAACTGCTGCTGTATTCACAAAGACTCTCCTGTGCTCATCTCAGGGACCCGTATTCACAATTGACTCATACTGAACATCTTTTAGTACTGTTTGCCTTTACGTGTCCATCTTTGGGTTGTTCGTGAAGGATCTAACACTACACCCAGTGTGTTTTGTCAAGCCGCTTTATAAAAAATGTAATTGACTTGATTCTTGTAATATGAGACCCTTAGAAGTCGCCACTGATGACAGTGGTAAGGTAAAACTCCCTGAGACGACATGAAGAAACCCTGAGAGGAACCAGACTCAAAAGGGAACCCATCCTCTTCACATATGAAAGATGGTTGTACCCATTTTGTCATGTTTGTTGTGATGACAAAGTCACCGTTGCTCCGCCCCATTCTCTGGCTGCTATTGGGTAATTTGATTTCTAGGATTAGTTTTTTGAGTGAGTGGTGTATTGCATTTTAAAGTGTGTTATAGTGTGCATAATGTTCAGTCTGCCCTTTAGTCTGATAGATGGTCCTCCAAGGCTGGGGCTCGTCAACGGCATCCTTCCTCCATCTGCCCTCAAATCAATTTGAGCTGGCTGTGCGAGCGCTAAAAATATCTGACAGGTGATTTAGTCATGCTGAGAGAGGGAAAGTGGAAGAAGGGGTGGGGGAGGAGAGGGAGAGCTGTCAAGCAAGCCACTGAAGGATTTCCCTCCCTCCCCTCAGTAGGAGAGAGAGAGAGAGAGAGAGAGAGAGAGAGAGAGAGAGAGAGTGTGTTGAGCCAGAGCTGTCAAACAGCAGGAGGGGGGATTCCCCAGGGAAGATTAATAGGGGGAGGAGTGTGAGATATAAACAAAAATGACCTCCGTCTGACCCCCTACACAGCCGACCAGTGAGCCAGCATTCTCCCCCCCCCCCCCCTCTCTTCTTTTCCCCCCCTCCCTCCTTCCCTTACTCTGACTGAATATCGCATCAAGGTCACTCCAGTTCATGCTCATGAATGTGTGTGTGTGTGTGTGTGTGTCAGGCCCATCCTCCTGTAACCAATCTGCATTGTTTACTTTCAGAGCTGACACACTTTCATTACATCGTAATGCTGTACTGCTTTTTTTTTCCGCCTCCAGCTCTGCCAATTAGTCTCTCCACTTATCCTCTACCACATTTTGTTTTTATTATGTCTGCTTACACCAGATCCTGTGCCTGCTGTATCCACATTTTAGTAGATTATAGAAATTAAATGCTAGCATCATATGGTTCGAGAGTATTTTGTAAGGGCTTTCCTTTTTTTAATACTCATCATTTATTCATTACAACATACAAGTGCTCATATTAAAAAATCTTTAAATATGAAAAACCAGATGTTGCAGTTTGTAAGTGAAGTGCATTGTCTTAACTGGCAGTAAAGAAGCGAGTCATTTATTTGTTGTTCTTCAGTAAGCGCTGGTCTGTGTTGCGGTGAATCTGGAGTCTAGGATTAGTTTTTTGAGTGAGTGATGAATAGCACTTTAAAGGGTGTTATAGTGTGAATAATGTTCAGTCTGCCCTTCAGGCTGATCTGAGGCTGATCTAGCAGTGGTGGTTCAACGGTTAAAGGGGCCGACTCACCCTTCCCAGAATCCAGTTCATTGTTTTTGTTTTGAAATCATGTGACTGCTACTCGGCTATCTTTCTGTGCAGCAAAACCTCTGCAAATTCACCGTTAGTGATCCTTCTGAAATCCATCTTGGAGGTTTTTTCATCCACATGTCATACGTGGGAGCTTTGAGTAGAACATGCCTGATCTTTTCATTACAATGGAATAACCAGAGGGAAACAGAATGGATTGGCCTGAATAATTTAAAATATAACTACTTTGGCAAAATATCTTCAATTTCACATTACAATTTATTATCTATGGCTTAGGATGTCGTTGGATTGTTGAGGATTGTTTTTCAAACAGTGGAATGTCCATGGATGCGAAAATGGCGATTCGCTATTTGGCGCAGAGGCTTCTGGGAAGGGTGAGCCGGCCCTTTAAGGCTCAGGGTTACTTATCAGAAGTTCAGGGTTCAAGCCCCAGCACTGCCAAATTGCCGCTGGTGGACCCTTGAGTGAGGCTCTTAACCCTCTCTGCTCCCCGTATCATGGCTGACCCTGCGCTCTGACTCCAACTTCCTAGCAAGCTGGGTCATGCGAAAAAAAGAGTTTCACTGTGCTGTAATGTGTATGTGACAAATAAAGGCTTAGTCATCTTCTATGCTAGAAAAAGTGGCCATAAGGCTGGAGTACACCCTGTATGGGATGCCAGTCCATACACACACATTCACACACTCATTCGCACCTAGGGGTGAGTTAGCCTACCCAGTGCACCTACTGCCATGTGTTTGGGTGACGGGAAGAAACCGGAGAACCTGGAGGAAATCCACATGGACACGGGGAGAACATGTGAAACTCCTCTCGGAGCTCAGGATCTAACCCTGGCACTCCTAAAACAATGAGGATATACTGATTAAAGAACTTGTTAGAAGAAACACCAGGTTAATGTATTCCTCATATTTGCATCATTTCTTCTTCTTCCTTTTTTTTTTTTGGGTTCTGTAGCGAACTCCGGCTCTCTCCAGGGCCCTCAGACTCCTCAGTCTACAGGCAGCAGCTCCATGACAGAGATGCCCGGGGATTTAAAGCCGCCGACTCCGGCCTCTACTCCTCACAGCCACATGCCCACTCAGCAAAGTGCCAGGTGGGTAAAATACATCGCATTATGCTGATGAACTCAGCAAATGATCTTGAATCTCCAGGTCCACAGTGCTGTAGGTTTCACTTTCTGACCATACTTCACTATAACTAGATAGAGTGAAAGCTCAGGATGAACAAAGGCATGATAAGCGCTAACAAGGACAGGTATAAGATATAAAAATAAATAGATAACTAAATAAAAGCCTGCTCTGAAACAAGCTTTCTCTGTAATAGTATATTAGAAAGGTCATGGTTTGGTCAACATTATTTTGTTATGCTGATTCAAACCTGTTAATGTATATTCTCTTTTCTGGCAACTTAATTCTGATTTGTAAAATATATATATATATAAAAAAGGCACATAACGTAGCTTACTGTTGCTTACTCTGAATTGCATGTGAGAGCAATATGCATGCGTGTTATAAATATATCCTCATGTGGATCCGATTTTTTTAAAGTTATAACTCTGAGCTCAGAACGGAAGTTCAGCCAATTTTAATTCACAAATTGATCACTTCTCTAGATGTAGTTTCTGAGCTAAGACTCAGAGTAAGAGAAGCTTATTTCTGTCAGTTTAATATTAAAATACACTATACAGTATATTCTTGTAGAATGTCCCATTACAGATTTAGCCTCCTCTTTGCTGTTATAATAACCTCCACTCTTTTGTGAAGGCTTTCCACTAGATTTGGAGTGTGGCGTCTGTTCAGTGGGGTTGAGGCCAGGGCTCTGTGCAGGCCACTCGAATTCTTCCACTCTAACCTGGCAAATCATGTCTTCATGGAGCTCGCTTTGTGCACAAAGGCATTGTTGTGCTGGAAAAGGGGCCCCTTAGATCCAGTGAAGGGAAATTGTAATGCTACAGTATTGAAAGACATTCTAGAAAATTGCGTACGTCCAACGTGTGGGTGTGATAGTCAGGTGTCCACATACTTTTGGCCATATAGTGTACAATTTGCATGCAGAAATCATCACACAAACTGTGTTGATTTGTTCAGTCTCAAATTGACTTCCTTACTTGATCTTCGCTGATTCTTGTGCTAAAGTTTTTTTTTTTTTGTCCCAGCTATAGTTCTGCTGCCATTCTTTTTGAATTCCCAACACTTTTTCATATTTGGAAACCAAATATCCGTCCTGTGAAATGGTCTCCAGTGACGTCCTCAGTCATCACATCCATACCTTGGCCTGCTGGGAATATTGTAAAATTATCATCCCTCCTCCCAGTTTGAACAGTTTTCTTCTCAGCAGGATCCAAAATGTCCAATTTTCACAATTTACCCTAGAAACCATGGTACGACGTGCACGCCGACGATACCATTATCCACAAAATTTGAAACCCTGGCACATAACGCACTGCTTGCATTACAGAGAAAAGAACTCTGGCTTATCACCATGTGTTATGTTGAGACAGCATGCATTATTTTATTTTTATTTTCTATTTGTGTATTGATCCCAGTCTGTTTGACCTTTATCTGCAGAAACAGTGGTGTCAGTGTACAGGATCCGTTTTCTGATAGCAGCGATCCAGCTTTCCAAAAGCGAGCCAACGTCCCACCTGGAATGATGTACCAGCAGGGAGGAGGTGGCATAGACGCACGAATGCAGTATGATGCCAACAAGGAGCCCTATGGAGGTCAAAGGAAAGGTGAGTCAGTGTAGCTTAAAACTGTAATAAAAGTGAACTTTTATTCCTGTCTTCAGGCATCTTGTCCTTATTGTCTGTTTCTTGCCATGTTGTGTTGTATATGTTTTAGTAGCATCTGATCTCCAGCTGTAGTTGTGATTAAGGTGATTTGTGTGACAGCACTGCCCCCTAGTGTCTGCTTTGTGGCATATCTAATGGTGTCATTTATCAAGCACCATTTTCCAATGAGCTCTTGCTGGGGCTGTTTTTAGTGATCTAGTGAATGTTCTTGAGAAACAGCCCATATTTCCACTGGCTTCAGAGCCAAACTTTACCATCCACAATTAAATCCTTTAGCATCTGTAATGTTTTATCACCACAGACAATAATTAATGCACAGGTGGACAGATATACATTGTAAAAGGAATTATATTTTTTAGCATTAGCAATAACAGTATTCTGTATCTATTTAGTTTGTTGCAGATGCCTGCAAAGTGGAGGTTTCCTCTTCAGATCATTATTTTAAATTTGTGACCTTTATTTTTTTAGCAGTAATATTTTTCCCCCTGATGTTTGAGTTTGCTAATGCATGGCATAAACATAACTGTGAAGAGTTTTATACCGGAGCTCCCTGCATGCGGAGTGGAGCTCCATACTTAAGACAATATGGTAATGTATCAACCTGATTTTTTATGGCTTTTGTGACCGTACAACATCCGTACATACATGTACCACCCCAGGGAACCTGACCATAAGTGCAAGGCAACGTCTCTCAAACACTTGACCACCGGACAACAAAATTTGTATCTTTATTTACATAAGATA
>JAOTRR010000036.1:8886395-8900302 GCA_028570945.1 Gogo arcuatus
ATTTTGTGCCCTTGCAAATATTTTGCTCATACACTCATCAGGAGCTCCGCTTTTACGCAGTGCCTAAATATATATATTAAGCTTAGCCATTGGCTTTAAGATTATATTTTACTATTCAATACTTCAGACGATCCTTCTGCGTCTGAACATGGCTAAATATATCATTATAGACAATGATTAATCACAAGACAACAGGTTTTTTTTCCAGTTTGAGTATTTTCAGAATGTAGTTAATCAAAGTAATAACCCTACAATTAGCGTTAGCAGTGCTGCTCTTTTTTTTTTAGTTAGTTCATTTATTTTCAACATAAATATATTTTGAAAACAGGATCATCTTATTTTAATGTCTATTATGAACTTGTTTGAGTTGTTGGCGCTGACTCTAAATGGTTGGCTCCCTATTCCAGACCGCCAGCTTCTTGATTTCCGGATCAAACTGCTTTCGCTGAACAATTCTGATTTTGTGGTGCTGTGTCCAGAGCCAGAGCACGTTGTTCATGGAAAAGGATCATTAAAATATTTCAGTCTTAAACACTAAATGTGTGTATATATTTGTAGGTGGCAATGAGACTTTCATGGCAGGGCCAATGCCCAGCAGTGGCATGCAGGACATGTACCCACGAGGACCCCAGGGCATGGGCATGAGACCCCAGTACCCTTACAGCCAAGGCTTTGACAGGAGGTCAGTAATATTTTACAGTAAGCTACTGGACAACTTGGCTCACATCTGAATCCAGCTTCATGTATTTTGCCATGTGTCTTCATCAGGCCTGACCATGCCATAGGCCCAGATGGTGGAATGATGCCTTCCGGAAATCAGAACAACATGATGCCTTCCAACAGTGATCCGAACATGTACCCAGGAAATAGATACCCATCACATCAGAGGTAAGGACTACTAGGTTTTTTTTTTTGTTTTTGTGGGTGAATAAGTACAAGTGTATCTCCAAACTTAATGCCTGAGTGATGCGTGTTCTTTATGTAGGCATGGCCATGATGGTTACGGACAGCAGTATCCTCAAGGCATGCCATACAGTGCACATGGAATGTACCCACAGCCACAGGTCAGTCTGCAGGTGCAGCATTCATAGTCAGACAATTTCATGTGGAATTGTTAACTTATGTTAAGCACTATTGTATTATCTGAATATTGTATTTTCATTTAGCCTCAAATAAAATTATCTCGTGGCTACATACATTAGTGTAATATAAAAAACATAATACAACACCAAACTGCTGACTGCTGTGGTAATGCTAATTCAGCATGTGGTTTTTGGAAGGAATAGACCTGAGTCAGAGTGTAAGTGTAATAAGTAAGTAAAGAGTAATAAATTTATTTGGATAAAATTAGTTCATAAAAACATAAAAATAATATGTTTAGTGTTTATTTTTCTGTAAAGCTGCTTGGCGACAATGTGTGTTAAGTGCTATACACATAAATTGACTTAAGTTTTGATATTTATCTAGGATATTTGAGATAATTGAAAATAGACAACAAATAACAGAATATAAATAAGCAGAAAACTATTGTACTACTAAGCAGGTGAAACAAAACACTTATTATTCCATTGTGTTGACTGAAATCATGATGCCCAAACAAGGCAAGTTTCATCCACTCTTTCTGTTCTGGAAAACAACAAAAACTCAAAAACTATTTTGTGCTTCCTTAGGGCTATAAGAGACCTGGGGAAGGGATGTATGGCCCCCCAGCAAAGCGACATGAGGGTGATTCCTATGGCATGCAGTTCAGTGGCCAGCAGCCGGATATGTACGGCCAGTATGGTGGATACCCGGAGCGCAGACCTATGCAGGGGCAGTTCCCGTACCCATATAACCGTGAACGCATGCAGCATGGGGGACAGGGACCTCCTCAGCATGGCATGATGGGTGGAGGACAGTCCTCCACTCCCAGCGGAGGGCCTCAAAGTAACGTGTGGCACCCCAGGAATGATATGGGCTACCCTTACCCTAGCAGACAGGGCCATGGGCCTCCATACCCTTCCATGAGCCGTGCAGATGACCCAGAGGGCAGGGCAAATCAGGACAGTCAATGGCCGAGTCACCCGGGCCAACGTCAGTCACCTTATCCTCCCCAGTCTTCTGCTAGCTCCATGCCGCCCATGGCAAACCGCCAGCCTCCGTCCTCTTACCAGTCCCCTCCAGCCATGCCCAACCACATTGCCCGTGCTCCGAGTCCAGCACCATTTCCCAGACCCATGGGAGGTTCCATGTCCCCCAATAAAGCTCATTTGATGCCGTCTATGAAGATGCCAAAACCAGGGGTTCCCGGGTCTATGCCAAGCTCTCAGAGTGGTGGTGTCCCTGGTCAAGGCTTCCCACCCATACACCGAGAGATCAGCTTTCCACTGGATTCCGTTGAGGCTACACAGCCTCGGTTAAAGCCTCGCCGAAGGTTAACCTCCAAAGACATTGGTAAGAGTCCTGCAGGGTCTTAAAAAATTCAATAGCTATCTGGTTCTTTCAGCAGTATCATCACTTCCCTTCTACATTACTAAGGGCTAAATTCTGTAATCTTTCAAATTCTAAAATTGAATGTATTTTAGTTTGTAATGAAAGAAAAAAAGAAAGAAAGAAAGGTCAAATACTCATCTTCAGGAACCTATCGTAATCATTAGCTGGGATCAGACCTCTTGGACTGTAGACATATTCTATGTTTTTATTTCTGTTGCCTTATATAGTATGTTGAGGTCCACAAGTCAGCCTAGAATTGTCGTTACCTTGCAGGGACACCAGAGGCCTGGCGTGTGATGATGTCGCTGAAGTCTGGTTTGCTAGCAGAGAGCACTTGGGCTTTGGACACTATAAACATTTTGCTATATGACGATAACACGGTGTCTTCTTTTACCTTGTCACAAGTAAGTTGGCAAACTAGCACAGCCTGGTGCACTTGCATAGTTCCTTCATAATGTAATTAATTGGTTAACATGTGGCATACTTTTGTCTTCTAGTTGCCAGGTTTCTTGGAACTTATAGTTGAATATTTCAGAAGATGCTTGATTGAGATCTTTGGAATCCTGGAGGAATATGAAGTGGGTACTGAGGGCCAGAAGACACTTCTTGGCCCCCTCCCAGAGCCAGCAGAAAAAGAGGAGTTGGAGCATCAGGTGCAGGATAGTCATTCAAATACTGAGCTGGTAGACAAGAAGCCTGAAGCAGAGTCTCAAATGTATGTCCCCAGCAGCACATCTGGAGCAGACCCCCTGGAGAAGAAGCCAGCAGAGACAATTGAGCAGGAGAAGGATAGACAAAACGAAGCGGGTAAAGAAGATTGTCCTTCCACAGAACACAGGCCCAAGCAAGCTAGCAAATATGACAGATTGCCCGTGAAGGTGGAGGAGAGGGAGGCAATTGCAGACTTGGTGGAAGACCGATCAGAACAGCTGGGCTTGTCTGGAGAGTTCACCAGCGGCCTACTGCACTGGAAGGCTGGCGGAGGAGACTCCACTGCTCACATCCAGACCCACTTTGATAGAAAATACGAGGAGACAGGAGCTAAACCAGTACTGACTATGGACCTTGAGGAGGTTAAAGAACAAGACACTGCGGATCCCAGTCCAGAGGAATCGTCTCATAAGCAAAACCAAGATGTCACAGATAAGAGTCTGACAGCCACTGCAGATGATACGGGATCTCTACCCGAGAGTGAGCCCCAGCAGTCCACCTCGCAAAGCCAAAAGAACCACTGCAGTATCACCCTGCTGGAAGATGAACCACGTTGCTGGGATGAGGCACCACTGTCCACAGCCGAGGACTGGCAGGATGAGCTGGCTAAACGCTGCATATGCATCTCCAACATAGTCCGTGGGCTCTCATTTGTGCCAGGTAATGATGCTGACATGGCACGGCATCCGGGTCTGGTACTTATACTGGGCAGGCTGGTGCTCTTGCACCATGAGCACCCAAAGAGGAAGTGGACACCCCCAACCTACCAGCGTGAAGAGGAGCGAAGTCTGGCTTGTAGCAAGGATGAGTGGTGGTGGGACTGCCTTGGTGCCTTGCATGAGAACACCTTGGTGACCTTGGCCAACATTTCAGGGCAGCTTGATCTGTCAGTCTACCCTGAGAGCATCTGCCTACCCATACTGGATGGACTTTTGCACTGGATGATTTGTCCATCAGCCGAGGCCCAGGACCCTTTCTGCACGGCGAGCGGCTTCTCTTCTTTGACGCCACAGAGGCTGGTGCTGGAGTGCTTGTGCAAGCTGAGCATCCAGGACTGTAATGTGGACCTGCTGTTAGCAACACCACCATTCAGTCGTCAGGAACGCCTCTTTGCAACGTTAGTGCGTCATGTGGGTGAACGTAAAAGCCAGGTGTGCCGGGAGATGGCCGTGGCCGTCCTCGCCAACTTGACACAGGGCGATCCCACGGCAGCCCGGGCCATTGCACTTCAAAAGGGCAGCATTGGGACCCTGATAGGCTTTTTAGAGGACAGTCTTGCCATGGCACAGTATCAGCAGAGCCCTCATAGCCTGCTACATGCGGGACATCCAACCCACCCAGAGCCACCTAGCATCAACATGATGTGCCGGGCTGCTAAAGCTTTAATGGCGATTGCTCAGGTTGAGGAGAACCGGCCCGAGTTCGTGTTGTACGAGAGCCGCCTGCTGGACATCACGCTGTCATCTGTGCTGAACTCTAGCGTGGCAGCCATTTTGTGCGAGGTGCTGTTTAAGCTGGGACGCTCGTGACACGAGCGGTAGCCTGGCAGTGCTGAAAATCCGTGGGACAAGCCACACAGATCGAGATTGTTGGTGTTATATTTTTATTTAAATAAAAAAAAGACAAAAAATGTTTTTACTTACAAACAGTTATATAGAGAATTATATATATATAGCTCCTCTACCCCCTTTTTTTGGTATTTTCATTTTGGATTTTTAAATGATTTTAATACAAATATTTAATATGTCACGGTGTTGTTTTCTATTCTTTTTTTTTATGCTTTGATTTGTGTTCCTTTTTTCAGTTCCGTTTTAACCAAAGTTGACATCTGATAGATACTGTTTTAGTTTTAAAATATTTTTTGCGCTTAAGGTTTTTTTTTTTTTTTTCATTGTTTGTGGCCGTTTCTGGTGGGAATTTGTTTATTTGGGGATGCACATTTATTTAAATTGTGAGATGTGTTGTAGATAGAACTTCTCTTGCAACGTGTTAAAGAAAAAAACAACAACACTGATTTACTCAAGATATACATGTATCCAGCTCTAAAAAGCATTGTGCAATAGGGTGTAGATGGCTTGTTGGAGGGGAGATTACCAAATGTGAATGACTCTTTACCACAGGCAATATTTAAATCTGATAACCAGTATTGCACTGCGTAACCACACCAGTATGTGAGGGTAAAGTAAGAGCTGGTTTTTAAACTTATTCGCTTCCACCAGTATGACCATTAAACCACAGGATCAACAGTCTGAAAACGGAACTCTAAAGCGCTTCAGTTACCACTTCTCTTCATTCAACTTATGGGCTGATTTGTGTATATATGAGCTGTATATTAAACAGGCCCTTTTCACTTTTAATTTCTCCAAGAGATGTGGTATTATACAAAGTGATGGTAGTCGATGCTAATTATTAACAACAGTTTGAAAATGAAATTTTCATCGCCATCTGCTGTTGTGTGGGACGTTCCTGCATGGACTGTACTACACATAATTCTGTAAAATGGATAGGAACTGGTCCCTCGAATGGCCTTGGATACCTGGCTTAAAGATCAAAGACACAGGCTCATCAACAGGTCAGTCGGTGTAACTGTAATCCAGCAAAATTTGAAGTTATCCCAAAAGTGACTTGAGCAACAATTCCAATGAAAATGTACAACTCTGTGAACTTTTTTCATGCCATATGATTTGATGAACATTGTTTATTAGTATAAAGTCTTTATACTACATGTTCCACATGTTCAAGTAAATGTACATGAAATCTGGTTGAGCACTGTGAAGGTTGTTTTTGGGTGCTTTGTCTTTTCACTTTGAAGTGGTGCGTGAAGTCTGAATAACTTGCAAAACTAATAGTAATACTGAACTTCTACACAATTCGTCTCAGAAACCAGGCTTACTGTGGCACCACGGTATCTTAATGTCAGAGTATAAGAGATCGTGGGCCTTGAGTGCATTAGTCAACTCATGCATCTGACTCAGTTTTTGAATGCTTTGAAAAATTACATAATGCGCTGAATCAGATGTCCTGGAAAGAGAAATCGGCTCAACACTGGATGTCCAGAACTTTGCCAAACAAATTAATCATGGATAAATCACAGCACAATATTTCTAAATAATTTATATTGGCAGTAAATTCAGGTGCTCAGATGTCGCTACGCTTCACCACCTGGCTGCTCCGACATCAGTGTTTCAGACCTCTTTATTTTAATGACTTTATGTTAATTACATTTGTGGAAGCTGTCACATGCTGCATTTCTGGAGCAGCATCAGAACAGTGCTTCCTTTTTCACTTCTGGCCAAATAGGCTTTTCCACAAATAGCCTGATTTAATCTTCCAGTAAGTATATTTTGGGGAAAGTTTTTGTGCAAGAGCAGCTTACAAGGCGGATGTTGCTTGTCCCTCTGAGGTAGCTTTCATTAAAACCTGCTTGAATTTACATTTACAGCATTTAGCAGACACACTGATCCTGAGCAACTTAACAAATGAAAGCAAAGCTGTGATCATTTCTGTAATTTGGAAGATTTATTAGATGTGTGTTCTGCTTGAGTGGGGAGTCTCAGACACTTTTTTTTTTTTTTTAGAAGAGAAGTCATATCCATTAGGACAGACCTGAGATCAGTCTGTCCAGCAAATTCAGCTGGGATTTCTGTTTTTTCTATTTAAACCTTCTTTGATGCATATTTAATATGACACGAGAACTTATGAAGAACCAGTTACGAAAATTCATTGTTTACAAAATGACTGACTGATGACAGCAGTTGCCCAACCCTTAGTGTTATGATAAACATACATTTGATGCAGTTGTCTTGATTCACACTGGTGCTCCATTTTACCACTTATTTTTTTTAAACTACCAACACAGACTACATACAATATCTGTCCAAAAGTTTGTGGACACCTGACCACCACACCCATACGTGGTTCTTCCCCAAACTGTTGCCACAAAACTGGAAGCATAGAATTGTCTCGAACATCTTTGAATGTTGTAGCATTACAATGTCCCTTCACTGGAACTAAAAGGCCCAAACTTGTTCCAGCATCACAATGCCCTGAGCTCCGTGAAGAAGGGTGGAGTAGAAGAACACGTGTCCTGCACAGAGCCCTGACCTCAACCCCACTGAACACCTTTGGGATGAACTTGATTGCTGATTGCACCCAAAACCTCCTCACCTTGATTTGTGCTGTTGTGGCTAAATGAACACACATCCTCACAGCCACGCTCCAAAATCTAGTGTGAAGCCTTCCCAGAAGAGTGGAGCTTATTATAACAGCAAAGGGGGAATAAATGGTCAGGTGTCCACAAACTTTTGGCCATACAGTATATTTTGCTTTTTCTGCATCCAGACCACACCCCACCAATTGACAATCCCTATTTTACACAATATTCCCTGGAGATAAATCCAGCAGCTTTAAATTTGTACAGAGATTAAATTTCACCCACGCAATCATTTTTTTTGGGGGGGGGGGGGGTTAAAACTGCTCCAAAACTCCCTAAGCCAATTTAAATGGTCGTGTTTGACACAGAGCTCTTCCACGAAATGGTACTACTTACAAAGGCAGTTTAGCAAAATGTCCTTTGGATCACGAGCTTCATCATCAGACATCCTTAAATTCTGGGTCTTGAAAAAGCTGGTTGCTGTTTGTGTACACTAAACCTCACACACAGTGTACTGAAGCCAGTAAGAGTCTGTCTTTTCTCCAGACTGATTCTTCAACATCACAGATGTGAATACACGCCCTAAACAGTCTTGGGGTAGGAAGTGGAAGGAATCTTGATTCACATCTGACCTGGCAGTCGCTTCACAGGTCGGCTATCCAGTGAACAGACAAAGCTCTCTTCATCGGCACGTCAATGATCATTTGGACTTAAACAGCGAGTCCCAGTCAAAAGGTGCTGCGTTTGTCTGAACGTCTTCGTTTTTCGGGATGGCAGGAAAGATGGATTGCATTTTCTGTCGAAATTCCACCAACTGCAAAAGAAGCATGGAGCTGTGATTAAATGTTTGGCGTTTATGAGGAAAAGTGAAAGTCAAACATCACACACACTTACACTGTGTACACCCAGAGCTTTCCACACTGTGAAGGTGAGAAGGCCGACTCCACACCAGGCGTACAGAGAACCCCATCCGAGCGCACGCAGGGCTAACGACGCTCCGCTCTCGGGCACCGCCGCCGTGCTCACTACACCCTAAACACACACACGATACAGCTGCAGGTCAGTGTTTGACCTGCTCTACATCGTCATCCTGGAAAGCTCAAAAGGTGCAGTTAGAACTTCTGTAGATGCTTCTTCATTTTGTTAAAACCATTAATAAACCTGCAAAAGAAACTTAAAGGTATGGAAAATATGAATAGAGGACAATATTTTTCAAAAATCCTCTAACCAATGGTGGCCATCTCGGTGAGATTTATGCTGCATTTGGCTAAAGTGCATAAATTTTTCAGCTTCTGATCAAAGAAACCACCCCTCAATTCCTACTCAGAAAGTCAGGAAGGTGTCCTCTGTGCTGGTTTCAGCACATGACTGTTGATGCTGGGAGCAAAGTAGCACTTTTAAATGGCTTATACCATGTACACTAGTATTTGCTTTAGATCAATCAACATACAGACATTCACTTGTTAAATCTACAACACTGTCTATACAGTTCACTGTTTTGAGGAGGAAAATATACATTACTCATATCCCTAATGTTAGCTGGCGAGATAGTTCCTAAGAAAAGACGAATACACAGGCGTCCGTGTTCCCACTTTGTAGCTTAAGCACACAGGCTAAAAATGACATAATTCCAATTTACGAGTTAAGGCGAACGCAGCATTAATCCCACTGGAAATTATTTGTACTTAATATGTAGCACATAGAAATAGGAGTCTTATTTATATACACGTGTCTTTAACATTTCTTATACTACACTTTGATTCATTACACTCAGTGCTTTCTTTCAACAATTACATCGTCAATAAATATTTCAACAATGTGGTCAACGTATTTTCTTGTGTGCTAATCTGATAATGAGAAAACACTGGCCCGAGATGAGTCAATAATCCGAGTTCTTCTGTCCATTCTTCAATTCCTTTTACACACCGACTCTTTTTACAGGTAAATATCTGACAATGTTGCTGTCCGTCTCCAAGCTCTGCGGCGTTCAGTGCTTCCAGTGCGACTCAAATTTATCAGGTGATGTTTACACACTTGTGCAAATGCATGAAAATTCAATATGAGATCAGATTAACAGTGTACATGCACAGAATAACCTGATTACCGGTCTGACAATTTCAGCGTCTAACAGATTGCTTGAAAATCTCATAAAGGCTTTAATTCAATATAAAATATCAGAGATATTGGCCAGATTCAGAGAAGGTATTATATGTGTGCATGTACAAAGTGTCTCCTTATTTGATAAGTTTAATATTGAAAACAAAATGGTGTGTTACTGTGTCATTTAATATAAGAACTAAATCATGCTCCAATATGCAAACGCAGGCCATGCAACATTGATTTACTAGAAATATACTTTAAGGGTATGTCAGGTCAGGGTGTAGTCGCAGAATTCATAAAATCTGAATTTCTTGATGAGGATCAAACTGGAGCTTGTATGGTTCTGTGCCACTTTTTCTCTCTCTTTCTTTCTTTATCATATTTACTGTGCCAATTTATTATCCTAGGAAAAACATTTAGATTCTTCAAAAGAAGGTTTGGGTGTCTTCAAAAATAGGACTACATAATACAATAAGCAAGGAACGTAACAAAGAAATAAAGTTAATTAGCTGCGGTTTAAGTGACGCCAGCATGCTAACGCTGAGAGAGACACAGGAGCCTGTCCTCCTTTCTGAGTTTGTCTGATAATTGAGTTTAAAGAACCTCCAGAGCGCATAAATCATCTGTGACGTTCCCATGACCTCACACACACAATGAATCTAATTGTGGCTTTGTAAAAAAAAAAAAAAAATCTGAAGAACTGTGCTTAAAAATAGAAAAGGTGGCGACAAAAAGGAGCACTGTTCCTCTGTGAGCTTACAAAATAACCGCTCGCAACTCTAATGGAGGATTTGTGCAATTACTGGAAAACAAATGCACAAAGCAACAAAATAAGTTAATTGAATAAGAAAACTGCTCACGGAGTCATTAGAAATGAGGATTCTGGGCTTTTCTAGCCTATATGTAGTATCTATCTAATAAGCTAATTAGCGGTTAGTAAGACAGCACTTTTATATAAAACACACACGGTCCACAGTTATTTTTTATTTTAATGCTGCAACTTTTCAGTACGCAGTCATCTGATTGCTAAACCTCTCACTGCTCACAGCCATTTCTCAGCATTAAACTAACATACACTCGTAGTACATTAAAGGAAAGCTGCACCCTGAAGCATTATATATGTTTCTATTGTAATATTTGTGATGTGCTGGTGCTAATTTGTTGGTTGTGATGCTGTATCTTCATTTTTCCTCCCTGATGTCACAAGAGACAATGGCAGAAAAACTTGACACTTATGATCTCGAGCATAATGAACTAGAAGGGCACCTCAGAGAGCGCAGACCTTCACCAAGGACAACAGTCGACTTCCATGATATGCAAATCTGCAACCGCAATCACTTTATATGTCTGGATGAGTTGTACTTACTGCCAATGATTGTTTCAGCCTGTTTGTTCCACATTAAGACATATTTTTGAAACTACTGTCCCCACGTGCTCCATGACAACTGCTTTCTGTATTACGTTTTGAGCAACTAGCCTACACGTGTATCCCAGAGGATTAGTGGTACCCAGGAATGTGGACTGTCGTTGTGATGAAGTTATTGTATTTCTACATTGGCTATGTTTTGTCGCTATTGAACTTTACTGCCATCTACTGGATTTTAAAATGTATGGCATTGTCGAGTGCAGACTTCCACCAGGGCCGAACGTGGTATCTCGCAACGTTGGCGAAAGTGAAGCTAAATTCATGGATCCACTCCAAAAGTTAATGGGTTCTTCCTCGGTCCATGCTACACCCTTCCACCAAGTTTTGTGGAAATCGGGTCAGTAGGTTTTGCGCAATCCTGCTTATAAACAACCACACCGAAAACAACTTCCTTGGCGGAGGTAATGAGTTCCATTGTAGAAGTAATGGAGTTGTTGGTCTAAATGTTGGACTCAACACTCCAAGATGCAATGCAGCTATACAGCACTCACACAGCTCTGAGTTACGACAGAGACTCGGCTCAATGAGTTCGAGATCTAGGAGACGACGATTGCGATGTTATTGACGGATTTGAAGCTTTGGAATCCGACCTGTTTGAGCAGAGTGTACAGATGAGGAGCTGAGAGAGCTAGACAGACTAAAGCACTACAGCATCGCTCTTTACAGGTACCACTGACACCACTCTCAGGAGATCCTGAAAATATTTTATGACTTCTATTTCCAAGCCATGCCTGTAACCCACAAACACACACCTTTATGCTCTCGGGAGTGGACTCTATAAACTTTTATACGACAGGTCTTTACTTTGTCCTAACATCAAATTCAGAGGTTTAACAGCATGTCTTCTGAGTTCCTTCAGCTATCAATTGTCTATCATGTTGAATACACACACTGTATGAAGTGCAAATTTACACTTCTGTAAACGTCCACACCTTATTAAACCACTCAGGGCTCCTTTTCTTAGCCAAAGCGAGGGTCGAGCCGAATCCGGCGATCATTCCTGCCGTGGCCACTGTCGTCAGAAACGCACCACCTGGAAAAGAACAAAAACGATGATGGGTTTAACACCACAGCATGCGATTGTGACTGATGATATTCCTGAAGGCCGAGAACGTCTACAATCTTACACAGCAATGATATGTACAATTTACAAATTAACGCAAGCTTATATTGACAAAGATGGTATCATGAGAGTCTCTGAGCATTTCCCATCAAAACTCGGTTATTTCAGTGACTTCTACATCCTAAAAATAATCCTTTGGTCTCCACATACACTTAAGAGCTTAATCAGGAGGCTTTACATCAGAGCTGCCTCCTGTGTCACGCTTAAAGAAAATATTTCAGCCAAACATGTTTTTCCAAGACGTGTTCAGTGTCCCAAGTTTGCATCTTTAATTTAATAATAATAATAATAATAATAATAATAAAGCCTTTATTGGTCATATATAAATTACAGCATAATGAATTTAATTCTTCTTTGCATATCCCAGCTTGTCAGGCAGTCGGGGTCAGAGCACAGGGTCAGCCATGACACAGCGCCCCTGGAGCAGAGGTGGGTAAGGGGTGAAGTAATGTTTACCACTACACTATTCTACAGGTAAAGGAAGCTCATGGTTACCTAATTAAACATCTCTCTCTCTCTCTGGTGATGAGGTTCTCATTCCACACACCAGATCTGCAAGATATGAGGAAAATCTGCGATATGCGATAAAACTGTTCAATATTGCAATGACAAACAAACATTGAAATGTGCATATTAGCTATACTACGTCTTTCTGCTGTGATAGATACGCTGCCAACATAGACCCCAAACATTGAATAGCCTATGCCCACTAGAAATGAAAAATTATTTTGAGCTTTTATTGAACAAACTGCATATGCAGGACTCCACCTGATCGGTTAAATGTTCACAGGGTGAGTGTGAACAAATGGCACGTGGAAATAAAATTCTTATTCATCCCGTTTCAGGCAGTTATTTTTAATATGCTTATCGCGCATGTTCATAATTGCAATGATGATAAATATAATTTATTGTTCAGCACTACCACACACTACAGAAAGACAGATCTTCCTAAGTTTTTTTTTTTTTCCCCTCCTTTTTTGGACTGGGAATTTATGCATTGATTATGAAGCTGAATTTCAGTCCTCAAGCATCCCCTCAGTATGGTCCATGTCTTTAGTAGTCATTAAATTGATCTCTGGAAAACAAATTGGGTGCCAAACCTATCAGGAATACCAGGGGTCCGTGAAGCATAGTCAGGGTGTGTGTGTGTGTGTGTGTGTGTGTAAGTAAATCACAACCCACCATCTTTAAGGCTATTATATTTATTATTGAGCTCTTGTAGTTGCTGTTTGACTGGTATCTTGAATTAAATGCATTTAACCCAAGCCTCAATAGTCTAGTAAATAATGTCAACTTGGACCTAATGTGTTCAGGAATGGAAACTCCATAAATCTAAATAAATGACAAGATTATTCACACATTTAAATAACGAGCCTATTATTTGAATAATTTGATTATGCTGGTAAAATAATAATAATATTCTGTACTCAAAAGGAAGCCGAATTTATTTTCCAGTTAGAAGGTTTGAGAAGCCCTGTTATAGGGAATGTGGGATTTAACTAGTGAGTTAACTCAACTCCCAGCTTCAGTTAGCAAGCTAGCTCGATGTCATGAACATTATAGAATACAGTTTAAAGCCTAAACCTGAGCTGATCACTATTCCTATAGAACAGCGGATATTTCAGCCAGCCTTCCGCATTTAAACAGTTTAACAGTTACCTTTTAACAGTTGTAATTTAACCTCGTCCACACTGTCATTCCCAGCAGGTGGTGTGTTGACATTCAGCTCCTCGGCTGCCATCTTGACTGTGTCCCTTTAATAGGAGACCGGGTGGAAACTCGGCGGAACCTTTGCTTATAGACAAATTGCTGCCACTGTTATAACAACAACAACAAGTTTAATTTATATAGTGCCTTTCACCAACCTAAGGACGCTTTACAAAGTAATGGCACTACAGAAAGAGGAGCAAATCAACCAAAAG
>JAOTRR010000036.1:9055694-9067558 GCA_028570945.1 Gogo arcuatus
GAGGGGGGGGGGGGGGGGGGGGGGGGGGGGGGGGGGGGTGGAAAGGATTTCTCTTTTTTTTAATCTCCCCCCCTTTCTTTAGTATTCTTCAAGAAGAAACTGTCTTTAATGCTTCTAATCTATTGTGCTGACAGCGTAGCAGTGGTGAGATGTTGCAATGGGAGATCGCGAGGTGTTTGGCAGACAGCTGCTCTTACTGTATGTGTGTGTGCAAAAGAGAGAATTTGAGAGAAAGAGAGAAAGAAAAGGAGAGAGGGGGGAGAGAGAGAGAGAAAACGCCTCGTCTCGAGCATGTCCGTGGGACTTTTGGGAGATTTGAGAGGAGACAGGCTTTTTTCTCTCGCGTTCTCTCTCCTCCCGGGCTTTGTTATGTTAATGTGCCTGGATGTTGCAAATTCATAGTGATTTTTCATCTGGCGAGTGACGGGAGATAAAAGGGAAGTGACGAGGTGTCTTGATTGTCCTCAGTGTTGGGCTGTGACTGCTAACAAGGCTGCACATTGTACTGATGCCATTTTCAACCACCCCCCATTTGCATCTCCAAGCCTGCACTTTATCCTTAACCCCTGCCTAAAAGTTTATGCCCCTTCATTAGACAAAACAGTGATATAAGATTAAAATTGTGGAAATGCTTTTATTTCCAAAAGACCTCTCTCTTACACGAGTTGTAAAAGCAGATGTTACCAAGCGTCTGATGCTATATTTATTCCTCTGCTCTGGTGGCGACGCCGGCCTTTTTTTGTTTGTTTTTTTTTAATATGAGCTGCTATATCAGCACAAGGTAACCGTTGCTTAATGACATTTGCATTTTTATCTTGAGAGATTCCTCAAACGTTTGCGTTATTGAGGATTTATGGTGACATTCTTCGCCCCATATTCCATCAACTTCAATCATAAAGGCGGCACTCCATAACTCAGCGCAAGATGAATCTGCTGGCCCCTGGAATAATTAAATAGTGAATTTTTTTTATATACAGAAGCTCAGGATAAATCATTTTGTTTATGCGCGCTTAGGCCTTGAACATAGTGTCGTCTCCAGAAAGGAAAGCTGAGGTGAAAGTTAAGTGCGGTCCATTATCAGGCGGAGGTTTTAATGTCTGCAAAACCAACAAACTGAAGGTGATGGCCTATTACACATTGACATGATTACAACTCAAAAATAATTTGCAACCATATACTGTACTAACAGATGCTAATAGGATAAGAGATTGTGTGTAATTGGTCCTTAGACCACGTGCGTCCATCATCATTGCTTTGAATGAAGAGTTTAGTCCAGTGTCCCCTCTCTGGATTGAACACGCAGTCGGTGTGAGTGCAGCAAACACACAAGAGCTCTCATGAGCAGAATAATTGATGCTACACCCCTGTGGTATTGTTTATGGATGTATAGGAAGATAATGCACCAATTAATAATACATGCGATTTAATTCCTGCCCCCACTGAAAGGCAGAAATAGCAATGGAGAAATAATTAAGAATCCATTACAGTAAAATGATACATCCTCCTTACCATTGAGGACATAGCTGCAGCACAATAAAGGGAAGACTATCTAAAGCTGAAGGAGGATCTCATCATTTTGTTGTGAAGAGTGAGGCATGAGGAAGAATTGTAGGAGTAGCTGGGAACAGACAGAAGTTAGTTACAAATACTGAAAAACAAAACAATACATGGATGTTGGACACATACATAAAGAGCTAAAATTGGTGTAGGTACCAGAAAAGTGTCTGTGTGCAGTTAAGCTAAATCCCCGAGAGCATTTTGATGCACTCTTCTGGGTGCTGATTGATTTTTGTACACGTGCAGGCTCTTGTCAGCAACCCCACCACTTAACGAGCTTAATTGTTTTAGCCAAGGACCATTTGTTAATCTGCGTGGCGGTTTTGGACGATTGCCCCCGATGTCCCAAAAACTGTTCGTAAATAAAGTGTGCGAGCGGCGGGCCGTCAAACTGATCTCCCTGGCACCCTTCATCTCTCTTCATCTTGATTCTTTAATGAGAAAAATCATAAAACTGTCCTTTGCATTTGAGAGGATGCCAGATATCGCCTTCGCTTTGTGCTTAGCTGCTCATCATCTGTTCTTTGTTGCAGTGCTGAAATGATTCACATGAAATAACACAGACGTTTGCATGAGCCAGTGGATCTTCAATAAAATAAGCAAACATGCAAAAGGTTCATCGGCTGCCACCTCCAAGTACCCAAAATCCCTCTTCCAAATTCAAATGATGATGCCCTCTCAGAGTTTGAAAAAAAGTGGATGTTTTTAACGATGGGAAAAGGATCAAGCTGGCTTTTTAATAGACGGGGATTTGAATATTCAAATGAACATTTGACTGATCTTTTGTTTGAGTCTCTTTCCATCTCTGGTTATTAGACCGAGAGCCTGAAAACTTTCTGGTGTTTTTTTGGCGAATTGTTCCACAATTGACTTTACACCATAGGGAACTTTAATCACGGTTTGTTTGCTTTCACTCATTTCCATTTAGTTCTCTCCAAGAAACTGTGAGTTGAGGTTTTGAGCAAACTTTGGGGTCTTACAGCTCCGAAAAGCCTTTTTTTTTATTTTTGAAATCGTAATTATGTTTACAGAGATGTAATTGGGGCAGCTCCTGTAAAATCTAATGCTACAATAAAACTTTTGTTTTGAGTGTTCTGTGGAAACGGTTACTTTTCTCACAAAACTTTCAAGTTTTTAAACAAAGCTTCATGGTTTTTCACCCATTCAGCTTAAAGCACATGTATTAAAAATCTTCAGTAGTACAATGCTGTTCCAGTGAGCACTGACTGTCCAGAGACATTCATGGATGTCCATTAATAGTCCAGTCTTGTCTGACCTACTAAAAAATGCCTTTAAAAGATATTATTGGTCTATTTTTTGGTGCGTTCTGCATGGTCTGCCTTGATTTCCCCCTAAATACAGTATACATCTGCGCTTGGTCCATATTAGTTTTGTCGGCTTGTATATGACCATAACAGTCGTATTCTACTTCTTCAAAAAGATATATTAAAAACTTTCACTCAGGCAGAAATCTAGTCTTTTTATGTCTTTAAAACTGAGTCACTGGGATAAGTCCATTCATTTTATGACATGTAGGTTTAAATAGATATCCTGAGACAAACACATGAGAAGCTCAGCGTTGAAGTGGTTAAAGTTCTCAGAACACTGTTCAGCCACTGGAAAGTAGCTAGCTAATGTCTGAGGATAACAATTTAGTTAGCTAAGATATTTCATTATGTCTTTCATAGAGGCATTGTAAAGGACAGTGGGAACAAGACAAAATGATCTGGAATGTCAGCATTTTCCTCAGATAGTACATTACTATAAAAAAATTACACTTCAGCCTAATTACCTTTAGCATTAACCATTAACCAAAGTTCTTCCATTTTGAAAAAAAACCCCAATATGTCACAAGTTCTGAACACTTTGAGCTATAAAATGTCCGCTTTTGAATTAGTGAGTATTAAACGGATAATTTGGTCATGTGGAATATTACCTTTTAAACAGAAGCCGGGTTTCCATTGCAGTTTTAAACAAAATATTTTTAAAATATTCACATATTTAATTTTTTTTTTACAAAACACAAGTTGCAAACAGTTTGCATTTCCATTGAGTCATTTTTTTTGGGGGGGGGGGGGTGTATTTTAAGCCTTTATTCATCACATGTACATTAAAGCACAGTGAATTTTTTTTCCTCTGCATTTAACCCATCTGGGGATGTGACCACACCTACCCATGGTAGCAGGCAGCTGTGCTGAGGTGCCCAGGGAGCAGTTGGGGGATAGGTACTTTGCTCAAGGGCACTTCAGCCATTCCTGCTGGTCCAGGGACTCAAGCCAGCAACCTTTTGGTCCCAAAGCTGCTTTTCTAACCTTTAGGCCGTGGATTCCCCTTATTAGCTCTTGTTTCATTTGCTCTTTATGGCATGTCATTTTACTTAAATGCGAAAAATGTGTTCCCATTTCAATTTGTGAAATATTGCTTTATCGAATCGTCTGAAAACCACCTCATGCGAGCGTAAAAACATTTTAGCGTTATTTCAGTTTTTTTCAAAATTCACGTTTCCTTTACTCAATTTTTAGTTTGCGATTTCAAATTGCGCATTAAGTAGCTTAACGGAAACACGGCTAGTGTAAACATAGTGTTCTTAGCACAATCTCCAGATTCTCACTGAAAAAACAAAACAAAAATACAAAAAAACAAATGACATGTCAGTTTTGGTCATATTTCCTACCATACACCATCTTATGAATATATTTATCTTGTGTCGTCTGTAAAGCTGTAAAGCCTCAACCTTCATTATTAGTAAGTGCATTTGCATGGCGATACGTCCAGACAGAAATAATGACATTGTCAGGCAGCACAAGGTTGATCATAAAAAAGAAGGATCCTTCCGCCTCCCAGCCTCGCCGCTATGATGAGACCAAGTTCAGTGATGTTGAACAAGTGAATTTTGTGCAGTGATTCAAATAAGGACATCTCACCCTCAGTTCTGAGATGAGTTAAACAAACCAAGTAATAGAAGCAGGCTCTGTATTAATTATGCCTGAGAGCACTGAGAGTCTGTGGAGTCTTGGGTGTTGATGGGAGGAATTGCATACTTCACAGCCACTGCCCTTCTGATGGTAGGTTTGGGGGCTAACAAATTGATTGATGGATCGCTATTTGCATGTAACTAAAAGTGAGAATTCTAGACACATATGTAAAACTGGAAAGGCAGACTTGTCACATGATTTGTTTTGTTTGCTGATGTAGGTAAGAAAGCTGACAGTGTGTGAACTGCAAACCTCCTCACAATTATTCTGAGTTGGTCTTACAGAGATGCAAACTTTTGTCATCTTTACATATGTGTTGCCGGATTCCTGTCTTTTGTGTGTATTGTATGTATGTAACCATGCGTGCTACCCTTGAAACCCTCAAGTATGGCTTTAATATAAATGTGGTATTACATTAAGCAAATAGCCTCCTTTATAAGATGAATCCCACTTAGCATATTTGCGAATCTCTATGCATTGCGAGAAAATAAGATTTGAAGTGTTTTTTTTTCTTTTGATGCAATAAGACACGACCTTCCAGTGTGACAGAAGACTGAGTTGACAAAGATGTGTGTCGTCTGTGCAATATTGATCTATCGAGGTGGGGACTTTGTCCCTGGGCAATGCAATGAGCCGTATCTACGTAAGTGGTCTGGTCAGAGGGGCTACGCTGCTCAATACACACCCAGACATACACCCCATTTGGGATATATGGTTTTAAAGGACATGCCAGGCAGTCCTTCCCCACCTCCATCACCACTCCAACCTCAAATCTATTTGAATATGGGATGCTGATTTATGACCTTATTTGGTCTGTATTCTGTATGCAAATCCTGAAGGCCTCATTGGGCATATGCATAATAAGATTCTCAGGGTCGTCCCTCTCCAGTGTCACCGCCCCTTGGCCTCCTTTTCCTCCTCTCCTCATCCTCCTCTTGCTGCTCTTCATCCCCACGCCGACTACATAACAGTTCCCGCTCCGAGTGCATGGGCTTTATTACCATAGCGCTAATTATGGATTTAGTCTCTGTGTGTGTTTAATAATTGCCTGCTCTCGGGGCATTCAATTGCCGGCCCGCGTGGGAATGAAATTGATTTTTAAGACATTAACCGATTGCTTTGAGTGCCCAGATCTGAAAGGATTTGAATAATTGGTGTGCGTGTTATCTTTATTAGGCATTTGTAAGGGGGTATATTCCAAGGGCACTACTTAACACAGTCAGGAGAAAAGGGAGAGGAGCTAGCTATTTTTTCTTTTTCTTTTTTTTAAATCAAAAAGTCTTGCTAAAACATTATAGTACCGTACAGTAATAAATTGCCTTTGTTTCTGGAGTCGCTTTGAACACTTTTCCTTCTGCTGTGGTGTGTGTGAGCTTTGTTCTTGATTGTTGTTGTTATTGTGCTGTTGTCTTGACTGATCATTGGTGGTTTGTTCGCAGGTTGATCCCTCAGTGTTTTCAGTATGTCTTCCTATTGGTGATGGTTAGGAAATTCACACTGCTTGGTTTTTCAAACTTATATTCATCTCCTTCTTCCTTCTGTTATTTTTAACACTTATGAAAAACCCCCAGTTTTGACTAATTATATTTCTCATACATGACCTCATCATTCTTCACAAATATTTGTCACGAATAGTTTCTGAAATCATTAGAGACGATAATACATAACCCATGGAGAACTGCACTAATTGACTCAGAATCAGGTGTTAGTCATTAGAGATTAAAATCTTCAACACAAGTTGCATTTAATGAAATATGTTCCCTCTCTGACATTTTAAATCATTAAAGCAAACAGTGTATAAACAGGAGAGTCAATAGATTTCAGTTTCATGTCACTTTCTTAAAGAGCTATAAACATATTTTAAATAATGCATTGTTACATAATAAATAAATAAATTAATCTCCTTATTCTTATAAATACTTGGTGTTTCAAATATTCATCTTGAAACCTGAACACGAACCTCACATGTTCATGCCATATGTGATTTTTCCTGTAAAATATTTAGCTAATTTGTAACATTTTCAAAAGGTGTAATGCTTATTATCCACTAGCTACACTGCAAACAATGTGAAATGATTAGTGTTAATATCATATTATAAGAGTGAGGAGAGAAATGTGTAATCAATCATCTCCATTTCCCTGGAGTTAAAGAGGTTAAACACTGCTAGAGGATGCAATGGGGAACATTCCTCTTACAGCATTAATATCAGAGATGACGACTACAGCTAGTGTATCCTGAATGCTGGAACTGATGGATGATTTTTGCTCTTCTAGGAGAATACGCTTGAGGAAACTAATAAACCTCCTTTGATATTCTTGTACAAGTTAAAACCCATCGCCTTTATTTAATTCCACATGCCTAGCAGTAAGATTTAATAATGAATCAATGGAACAGAAAGCCTATTGTAGGATGCAGTGAGGAATTCATTTTTTTTTTTTTTGCGTGGAGGAACATGCGGCTTCGTTACGGATCAAAGTGTTTTTATGCGGCTGCCGTCCACTAACTGCCACGTTCATGACAAAACTAACGCAGGACAATTTTCACCGCCTGCATTTATCAGGCATAGTGTGTCAGGTACTTAAAATATTAAACGTCCGAATAGTCAGCACTAGGGTAATCTACCGCATCAATATTTAACATTCCTTTATGCATGTATGCTGAATTGTCCAATTTCATTAAGGTCATTTGTCAGGCCTCAGGCTGCGCTGAGCGCCGGAGATTAGCGGGCCAGAGGTGTCCACTCGCTCACTCAGTCGCTCACACCTCCTCTCTCGTTCACTCACGCAGTCGCTCACACCTCCTCTCTTACTCACTCACTCACTCACTCAGTCGCTCACACCTCCTCTCTCGCTCACTCACTCAGTCGCTCATACCTCTTCTCTCGCTCACTCAGTCGCTCACTCGCTCACTTAAAACTCCTCTCACACCTCTCTCAGTCGCTCCCACCTCCTCTCTCGCTCACCCGCTCACTGTCGCTCACTCAGTCGTTCACATCTCCTCTCTCGCTCACTCACTCACTCTCGCTCTCACTTACTCTTACACTCTCACTCACTCACACCTCCTCCCTCACTTATTCACTCTCGCTCATTCAGTCACTCACAACTCCTCTCACGCCTCTCACACCTCCTCTCTGTCACACACAACTTCTCTCTGTCACTCACACCTCCTCTCTCACTTACGCACTCTTGCTCTCTCAGTCACACACACCTCTTGCTCACTTTTGCTCTCTCTCTCTCTCTCTCTCTCTTAATCTCACTCACTTTCACATTTGCTCAAACTCCTTATTCACTCCTCTCTCACACACAGTCTCACTCACTCACAACCTCACTCACATCCCATTACTCACTCTTCTTTCGCTCACAATCACACACTCACTCACTCAGTCTCTCACTCACTCACATATTTGCTCACTTCCTCTCATCCACCTAGACACTAACACTTGCTCAGTCAATTCCTCACACCTTCGCTCACTCTGTCTCACTTTATTGTTTTCTCATTCACTCACTCACTCCTACTGTTTCATTCATTCCCTCTCACTCTCTTCCTCTCCCCCACCCTCACTTGCTCACCCACTCATTCTCACTTCCTCCCACATACTCACCACCTCACTTGCTCTCTTACACATTTTCTCACTAACTCAGTGATTCACAATCTCTCTTCCTCACTTATTCACAAACTCACTTGCTAGTTTATTTATTTAGTGACTTGCATTCTCACTTCCTCACTCCACCACATGCTATCTCACTCACTCATCTGTACACGCCACATCAGTGTCACAAACTTATCCAATCACTCAGTCTCAGTTACTCATTCATTCATTACTTACTTGCTCATTGCTACTAACTCAATAGCACACTCACTTACTAATTCAATCGCCTACTCACTTCCTCACTCAGAATGAAAGTTCACGCCATGATAAGGCACTTTTTTTCTCAGAAAACTGCATAAAATGTCATTGTAGATTAGTCATATTTATACAAAATATACTACCTTTGTAGCTGTGCTGAGGAGACAGGTAGCATCAGGCAATGGTTTCTTTCACTGAAAAAGATGTATCCTTTTTTGTGTACACACTATAGTTTATGTTAAAATACATTTACTTTTATTCATTTGGCACAATCCAAAGATACAGCTATGACAAGCGCTATCTTTGAATCTCTAAGTGCTACATGGCGATGAATATATTTCAATGCCATGAGCTACAAGGTAAAATACAATACGTGAGAGGGAGACCAATGCTGCACTAACTTTGAATAACACTGGAGAACATGGTCTTAAGCGTAATATTGTAACTTGTGATTTCATTCATCTCATTCCCTCAGTCCCTCACACTTCCTTGCTCACTCGTCTCACTCATTCTCTCTTGTTCACACCCTTACCCACGCGCTGTCTCACTCGCTTGTTCACACTCTATATAATCAATCATTCATATAACTTCAGTAACTGGTTTATCCCAGTCAAGCTCGCAGTGGCTCCGGAAACTATCCCAGCTGTACGTTAGTACTGCGAATCTCCCATTCTAAGATATCCCAAAGGTCAGCTTGTGCCCACTGTAGCCTCAGATTCCTGTTTTTGGCTGACGGGAGTGGAACATGATGTGGTGGTCTTCTGCTGTTGTAGCCCATTCACACCAAGGTTTTAACACATTGTGCATTCTGAGATGATTTTCTGCTCATCACGGTTGTAAAGAGTGGTTATTAGATGTCATGTTAGTGCCGAATGTGGCTCAGGACTACACTATCAATCAGCCCCTGCATATTACATGACCCTACTGATCATGCACAGCTGTGTCTCTATATATTGCTCATTCATGTTTCATGTCTAGTTCATGTTTAGGATTGTTTATTTTTTGTTCATATCTCACTTAAAAATAAATTAAGAATTGTCTATCTATTCTCCTCTTATCTCTGCCATCAACAATGCGTTTACACCCACAGACTGGATTTTTTTTGTACCATTCTATGTAAACATATGATGTGCATGAAAATCCCAGGAAAATCTTGTTTGACACCAACAACCGTGCCATGATTAGCACATGCACAACACATGCATAGCACAACACATGATTAGCTGGAGACTTTATATAGTAAGAACCCAGAGACAGAGACAACCCAACTTCAGTAAACCATTAACAGCTACAGCTTTAATAAGGATATAAGGATATAAATGAAAGCAACTGAGAAAGCAAGACACAATAGGATTGAATCATTTTGATAACAGAAGTTAATTGCCACTGACTTGTGAAGATCATTCTAAACATATGGAAGAGAGTTTTTGTCTTATAAACCCCAATGGATCTTCTGTGCTCCTGATGTCTTCTGTATCTGTTTACCCATTAAATATCACTCAGAAACATCTCTGAAAGGCCGACTATTCTGTCCACAATAGTTTCTCTACAAATATTCCAAGCAGCGTTTTCAAAATACAGGATATTTATCTGACACTTTCTTCTGACATATGTCTCTTTCATTGAGCACTTTATTTCAGGCCGAGTACCTTCGAGATGTGACATTTTAACGGCCCTAATTCTCACGATACACATCTCCATGTTCTCTTCACGCCAAGGTGTCATTTTCATTTCAAACCTGATTTACCAATTTGTCTCTGTAACACATAACCATTTGCATGAGTGCCATTTCTCTATATGCAAAAACGCAATGCAGAAAGAGACCGGCATCACAGGGCTATTTTCATGAATCTAATTTGATGCTTTTGAGAGGAAAAAGGCCTCAGAGGAACAACTGTACCGCTTGTCCTCGCCGTACCTTCGTGACGTCCTGATGACAAGTGTTTTTAATATGCATGGGGCAATTTCGCTATTTCGTCCACTGACATGAGGGAAGTCGGTAATATTAAAACACCCCTTCTTTATGATCATTGCTCCACGGAGCAGAATGGGGATCTATATAGCAGCTTCCATGCACATTTTTTTTTATAAAATTTGACAAACCTTGAAAATGGATGTGTATGCTTGTTTAAGAAGGCAGGTAGACCAAAAGAGAGAGAGAGTGAGAGAGAGAAAGACAGAGGAGAGGAAAAAGAGAGTGATCAATGTGCCAGTAGTCAACGGTGAGGTTGGGTGAGGCACAGGGAGTTGGCATGTCTGCATGATTTGGGTGTTTGTGCGCCAAATTTTTCACTCCACTGGTCCTGTCACAGCAGCGCATCGCCCCGTGCCTCTTCGGCCTCATCCTCATCACAACACAGCCCGCTGCCACTCAGCATGAGGAGAAGGGCCTTCCATATTTTCCAAACCTGCTGCTGTGTGGAAAGATGCTGACATCCAGAGGGCACTACCTTGTCCCACCTTCTCCCTTCATCTTTCCTTCTCTCAGGTCTCAGCAGCACTCTAAACATCTCCTTCCACACCCTGTCCCACGACTCCTTCACTTTGTTTACAGCTAATCAATCTCGTGATGCCTTTGAATCATACGCACAGCGTTAGTTGTCTCCGTGGAGAAGGCGAATCATCAGTGAATCGTTTTACTGTTACAGAGAAAGAGAGAGAATGAAAGAGAGAGCTTTACTCCACTCTGTATGCAATATACAAGTCAAGTTATGTAATTGAAGTAGAAGTGTTGGAGAAGCAGTTGATTGTAACATTCAGATTCGATCACAATATGCATGTATATTTACATGTGCAGAAATGTATGACCTCTTTAATAAAGCAGTTTGCGTAAAAAGAAATTGAAGATAAGCAAGCTACAGACAGTTTTGTCAGGAGAGACCCCCATTTCTCCCTATTTGCATTAGCTTATGATTGAATCTCATTCCTTCCAATATGTCAGATGAATTGACGCAACACAGTAGCTAGGAACAGCAGCAAGTGCAGTCACTAATGTTTTCTTATGTTATACTTATTCCTGTATTTGATTTATCTCAGAATACCGCAACTCCTACTAGGAAAAGTGCACTGGGATGTCACTTGATGTCAAATTTCCCAGCTAACAGAAGAATGTTATTAAAAGGTTCAGCAAGTATTTGAAAGTAAAATTCCAGAAATTATGTTCCTACAGTGATCTAAAAATCTCTGCTTGTTTTTTCACAACGTTATTAGAACATTGCTCACACAATACATTCAATTAGACAAAAACTAACATAATGGAAATGTTAGTGTTAACGTTCCAACAACATAAATGTTGCAGCAATGTTGTAGGAAGGTTATATAAATATTATGTGAAAACTTTCTCAGAACTTGAATTGAAACATTCTTGAAATGTTCCTAGGACCATAACATTAAATAACTAGAAGGGCACACGGTAGAGTGCATACCTCCGCCAAGCCACAGATTATCAACATCAAAATCAAATCACTTGAACCTAGGATAATAC
>JAOTRR010000036.1:9106771-9121373 GCA_028570945.1 Gogo arcuatus
TCTTTGATGGAGACTTGAGTGCAAGACTGTTCATGACAACTGAAGTCCTAAAGTCTTAGATTAAAAAAAACATACAAATCAAATCAGTATTACTGTACATTCTCATCAGCACCTCTTGATTTTCAGTACAAACAAGGACAATTGGCTAATCTTACTGTTGTCAGAGCAAAGATTCCAAAACCAGGGACTCATTTGGACTGTTTACTGTTTAAAAAGCCTTTATTTTGAGTGCTGAAAACATGTAAAAAGTTACCTGATGCACCAACACCCTTCACTGTCCTTTTTTTTTTTTCGATAAGTGTGCCATACAGCCTCAAAAAAATGACAGACTAACTGGTAGCTAAAGGATTCCCTACTTTTTAGCTACATTAGCTGTTTTTCTGAAGGTTAAGCAAACATTTAAAATGTAAACTAAGAAAATGATCAACTTGACGATCAACTACATTTGAGCTAACCTGTATAGATTCCCTCATATCTCTGTTATATGGCAATACAAAACATCTTTAAGAGAAAATGCATTTTTCAAAATTTTCTATGAGAAGACAACATGACCCAGAACACTGTCACTTTTTTGTCTCTTATGGGATGTGTAGCATCCCACAGTGTAATATTCTTCAGGCAAAGCAAGAGGACCCCCAAGCTGAAAAGCTGATTACAGAGTAGGATGATTTTAAATAGATAGTAGTAGTAGTAGTAGTGGTAGTGGTAGTAGTCATCGTCAAAGTCCATCCTGTGCTAGGACCTGATCTTCCCAGGCAGTCTCCCGTCCCAGTACTAACCAGGCCCTTAAGGCACAGTGGGCGGCGCCGATCTCCATTTCTTTACCTTTTTCTGATGGTAACTTTAAGAGTCACATCAGCTGAGTGAAGATACAGACCTTGAAATCACAGGCTTTATTTTCTCTGCAGTTCTTCTGATCTGTCTTCTCGCTCACCCTTTATTACATACAATATATTCACTTTTCTACTACAGTGCTATTGAATTCTTGATTCTGATTGGTCAGAAAGTGTTGATTTTAATTTTCAATAATCGCAGTTCCAACATCATTAATTGGATCATCATTAATGACGGTAGTTCCAACACAAACCACAGGTTTATATTAATTTGCTTGTTCTAATGTTATTTTTTTCTGTAACAGAACAGGAAATAAGTTTACCACTATGGGAGTCTTCATGACAGGACTTTGCACTTTCTGGTTTCTCAGTAACAAGTTGCCCTTTTTATTTATTTTTTTGGTCTTATTAACTTCTTGAGAGGGAAAAAAGAGAGACTGGTGAAGGAATACCCGTTTATAGTTGCTATAGTGTAAGTGATAACAGGAACTAGCTTGTTTTACAGATGTTTGAGTATTAAATGTAAACATAAATGGATAAAGTATACAGTGATTTCATTGATAAATTAAACAATTTGTCAGTGTTGGAAAATTAAATCTCTTCAGGTTGTGCTGTTATGGGAAAATAATCAACTTCATGGTTGTAATAGTAACTCTGCTTGATTATTTTTCTATAACAGCATGCCCTGATCGTGTTTCTTACTCAACACATAACACGAGAGAAAGAAACGTGTTCTGTGTATACACGTTTAATGTAATTTTGTTGCGTAACCAGACTGACCGACTGAAGGGGATCACACTGAGATTCTAAGTGTTTGTCCTTTTCTCCAAAAAAAAGCGCTTCAGCTCACCCTTGTTGTGGTTTTTACCGTGTCTGCAAACCACTCGTGCCATGGCAGCGTACCATGAGACAAGCATGATGGATGTGTTCTGTCTCGAAAAACAGCCGCCGTTGTGTTTATCCGTCAGTGGAAAATTGTTAAAGTTAAGAAAAGTAGGACGAATGAGGAATGAAGATGTTATTCATACATCTGGCATTAATGTCAAGCAGCGATGATGACATGGAAAAGCTAGAAACCTAAACTAAAGCTTATGTAGATATGATGACAGTCGGACTGTGATCAGTGTTGTGATCTTGTACTTGGTGTTTGAGTGCTCTATTATCCTTATCTATTGTAGTGAGGTATTTTGTATCAGTTACTAACATTGAACTTTTCGTGTATAACATGTACACTATCATGTCACAAAAAATATTAGAGGCTCTGATCAAATTTATGGGCGGTGCTGTAGGAATAAAACACTGTGGGTGTGCTGCAATAGGAAAATAATCAACAAGGTGGCATGATGCGAAGTTGAATATTTTCCAATAACAGCATGTTCTGAAGTGTTTTATTCTTTTTATTCCACAGCTATTTTTCATCATTAACATATTTTTAATTTATTAAGTTAACTAAAGAAACACATTTTTTGTTTGAAACATTTAGCACAAACACTTGAAGACTTTCCCATGATGGAAAACTTATTGACTGGTACAAAGCTCTGACACTGAAGACTCCTTCCATCAATGTTAAATAAACATCTTGTAGAAAATTTCACCATATCAATGATTATATGTACAGTATATTTTCCATATAATCATAATGAGCTGGAATTACGGTCAGAGCCGCTGTTATAGACAATTAAGCAACACCTTCAGACCAATAACTCACTAATCACTGATTAGGGTCACAGTGGATCCAGAACCTATCCCAGGAACACTGAGGCGGGAATACACCCTGGACAGGACGCCAGTCCATCACAGTCTGACCAATCAGATTTGGGGTACTTTGTGTCATGTATCAAACTATATTTTGATATATTTTTTGCCCATTCTTGTTTACAATCACATGTATACTGTATTTTACTCTCCTAAACTCTTGTCACATACATACTGTGTGTGCATATAACATTTCTTTCTTACATAGTTTTCAGAGGCAGCTAGCAGGCTAAGAAATCATTTTGTAACTAGTTTCTATGTAGCTGAAGATCTAGCTCTTCACCGAGCACTTAAATGAACTTAAAAGAAAATGATTGTGCTTATACCTCTTTAGTATTTTAGCTTGCTAGCATTAGACCTTGACTTACTGAACTAGCATGAGGATATGTTTATATCAGAGGCTACAACACACATTCTCTGGATAAGAGTGTCTGCTAAATGCTGTAAATATAAAAATGGAGCTATTGGAAATTTGAAGGTTAGTAAAAGGTTAATATTTACAGTAGCTGATGTACATGATGAGCCATGCTGACTGCTAAAGCTGTAGATGTTTGTGCTACTTGAAGTCTTTTTTTTTTTTTTTAATCTTGTAGCACAGTTTCTGAAACCAGCAATGAGGATACGTCTTTGAACTCTGGCTTAGATTCATTGCTGAAGGTTATTTTAATCATATTCTTTGCGACGGTTTTTACAGGTTTTTGAGCTTGTTTAGATGATGAAGAGGTGAGTTTTAATATGGATCTGTTTTCTGATCTCTCACACATACACACACACACAAGTACACACGCAAGTAAAAAAAAAAAATCTATTGTCTGCTAAGTGTCTCTTTTTCCCTCCTCCATTGTGCTGTCACCCTATCTTTGGATCAAAGGCCCTCGCCGGCCGCAGTTATTTACATTTTAAAATCTGCATTTTTCATATAGATCCGTCTGCCACTGGTTTTAATATCGGCAACGTTTCCCACGACACCTTTTGTTTTATTATGCATTATGAATTTCTTCTCTCGCTCCTTCATCTTCCCAAATCCTCGTCCCCACGCCGAGGCTTATGAGGCCAAGTGTTTTATCAGGAGGAGGGGAGATTTATCATTTCAATCTCATTTCAATAAATAAAATAATCTCTCTCCTCTTAGAAGTGACAGCCGCTAATGCTATTTTGTCATCATTGGACTGAAACTCAAGGAGGGGGGGTTGAGGGAGAGATTGACGGTGGTGGGGGTCCACTTCACTTCTTCTATCACGGGGGTCACGACAGCAGGATTTGGCCTTTAGAACAAGCATCAAAAAGATCTGTGGAGGATCTGAAGTGGTGCAGTAACGATCTTGTTCTTTACAAGCACATGGAGACTCTTCAGAAACATCACGGTCACTGCAAAACGAATGTGTTCAGAAACAAGACCGTCCATTGGAACTCCATCTTTTTATTTTAATTGCTATCCCCTTTTTTCCTCCTGTTTCTTCTTCTTTTTTCCCCCCCGCCCTGAGCGAATCGAGGGAAAAGCAACCGAGAGCTGACAGGAAAACAATTGCGTTTCAAATTGAAGTCCCGGCAGAGGATGTTCAGTTCCTTAACCTGACATCCGTTTTTGCACGCGCCCCCCACACACACACACACAAAAAAGAGAAACGAAAAAAGATGCCTGTTTAAAAAAAAAAAGAGAGAGAGAGAGAGAGAGAGGGACGGTCCTTTTTGAATATGTGTTTTTCTGTTTATCATTAGCTGACTGGGTGCTTCATCATTCTGTGAGAAATCCCTATCTGCTGAACATAAGGCTGCGAGACAGCGGGGAATCAATCTTTTGTGCTTGGGCAGATAAACACAGGACGCAATCAGAGGGGAGATGGAGGCATGAAGCCGGGCGCAGGACTCACGCCGCTGGTGATGGATGGCGGAAGTAAAAGTGTCAGGATGGCATTATGCAAATAGGGGAGGCATCCGAGCATCGCCCTGGTGATTATGGGAGATGGGGAGAGCAGCCCGTGGTCCCCCTGGCATCACTCCTGCCCGCCTTTTCTCTTCTTCCCCTCCTCCTCCTCCTCCTCCTCCTCTACTCTTCCTTTTGGCTTCAGCTCCTCTCTCTCTCTCTCTCTCTAACTCGCTGCTTGGTTGTGTCCCTGCAGGGCGTCCTGGGGGGAACGTATGGAGCTCTGGATTAGTCTCTGAACCAAAACTGTTCACTTGATTTTACTCCACTGTGATTCAGATGGGACAAAGGATGTAGACTAAAGTCAAAGGTCACAATGACATCCTGATACTTGAGAGGTGGAGAGATGAATTAAATGTTCATTTTTGCTTTGACAAGTTGTGAAGAAATTTAAAGACAAGAAATACGTTTTTAAACAGAGCAGAAGCACATGTAATCTAATCTAATCTCTTTTTCACTTTTTAAAGGTCGGCTACAGTTTTTCCCTCTTACCCCAAAAGAAAAAAAATCAACAAGGACATATTTGGTGTCCAACATCTGCTTCTTTAGTTGTGCACTGGAGCTATGAGGCTAATGTAAAGTCTGTCTCACCCCAGATCTTTTTCAAGTAGGTTTATCATTTCTCTCATCTCAGACAGATGTAATGTTAGGAACAAAATATAGTTCCCCAGAATCACTTAACCCTTTATTATGTGATGTCCACACTCAGACCGTTAATTTAGGCTGCTTTTAGAAACACATAAGGTTTAAATATCGTCCAATCCACTCCAATGCTTTATACACAATTCTTCTTCTTCTTCTTCTTCTTCTTATTATTATTATTCCATTAATTGTTTCTCCAAAATGGTCTCTAGTATATAAACCTGTCAGACTGTAACTTTTTTCTTTTTTGATCAGACACCATACCGTCAATTTAAAACTATTTAAACTATTTTTTAAAAATGTAAGTATGTTTCAGTGATTTGTTATATGATTAACAGTTTGTCCCATTTTACTTCTCTGATGTCCTTTGATTCGTATTAACTTCAGTAATTCTTTACAAAAAGTCCAAATTAGAATTTGCAAATATGCAATTATTAATTAATAAAACCATGTACGAATCTGGATGTTTTTATAATTCATGCATGAGAGTTAACATTAAACAATATCAGACAAGACAAGAGGATGTTAACACAATAGCAGACAGTGCAAAGTCAATAAATATGTTAAATGCAGACAATGGACGATACAATAATCTAATAAACATTACAGTCAACAAACTACACAGTAAACACATACTTATAGTTTATTTGCATATGCAAATCTGTACTTTTTTTGAACACTTCGATCTGCTGAAATACTTTGGGTTTGCTACAACCCAAGCTACCTGAGCGACGATTCGCACGTTTTCACGTGTAGGGCTTGTGGGGTTTTTCTTTTGTTGTTTCTTTTTGTCTTCAGGGAACCATAAGAAACATTTTTTGGACTACTAAAGCCACTACTAAGAAAAGGAAAGAAAACCAGGAAAGATGAAGGAAATGACAAAGAATGAATGAATGAATGAAATGTTAAATTTAGCCACTAATCTGTAGGTAGTGAGGCATTAGGTTTTCTGATGGTGCATCCATCCAAGATAACTCAAGAACAAGTGGTTGAATGTTTGTAGGATTTGTATGGAATTATATTTGTGACCCGCAGATGAACTGCTTCAAAATTGGAACTGATCCAAAGATGGTCAAGGTCAAATGTCTGAAAGTTTGTCTTCAATATCTTCCTTCAAGTTTGATGTATGTGTTAAGGGTATTTCTGGCAAGAAGATCAAGACTAGTACTAGTAAGATTAGTACCAAGAAGGACTAGACTTGTCAGTGTCAGCGCCATTGGTGTTGTGTTCTCTTTGGCTTTTTATTTTAGAAATGAACTAAATATTTTGCACATGTCCATCAAGAGCCATTTTTTCTAGGAGTATGCATGTGGGCCCATCAGTGTCCCATTTTTAGTAATATTGAAAATAATTTGCAACACATCACGACTGAATGAAACGAATGCGTACAGACATAAACATAAAAAGTTTTAGATTGCTACGGTTTGAGTTTTAGACAGAATAATACCTCTGACCTAATAGTGTACTCAGCATGAAGGCCATAAAGGAGCTTGATAGTGGAGTTTACCATAACAGGAACCGATTTGCCTTCATTATTCTGTTGGAGAGCGCATTTTCCCGCTGCAAAACTGCAAATAATTAATGACCCCGCCGTGGATGAATATCATCATGTGTAATAGTTTGTCCATTAGCGCCGGACAACCTTTGACGGCGGACTCCTGCAGCGCTATTTCCCAGAGACGAGCCCGAGCTGCCAGTCCTGCCGCGTCTAACTTTGGCACTCTCCATAAAGCGCAGACAATACCACTCTGTTTCGGCAGATTGGATCCATTTGCATTGGACAACTCCTCTGCATATAGATTGATGGGTTTAATCAGCGAATCAGGGAGAGCGCTCACCCATCAATCATTGTCAGCCTCGCCTTTTATTCGGGGCCTGCGCTTTCCTGACTCTGGCTCATCAGCGACAGCGGTTCAGATGGAAGAACCAAAGATGAAAACTGAGGCTCCTGCATTTCTCAGAAGGGAGAAGGGGATTTTCTGGAGCAGGGAAAATGCAAAAAGTGCGCTCAACCCAATGTTAAGCAAAAGTAGAGATCTAGAAAGTGTCAGATACATTTCCATCGTCAGTTTAAAAAAACAAAAACAATGAGAACTTATTGATCATAAAGGAGTGATGGAGTGATGTCCTTGGAAAATCTGCCCCACAATACAGTTGATCAAAACTCCTATTACATATATTGCACTATGCCACACATCACATCATTACATCAAAACTGTTCCAATTAAAACGAAAAGTGTTAAAGTCTTTTTGGGAAAAGGAGCCGAGCGAGATGAACGTCTTTCATTCTCACATGCGGGTGACACCGTGTTGATTGAGGTCTTGTTGTGCAGATGTGCCGTCCCCTGACACCACATATACAGGCAGAAGGTGTTAATTGAGATGCGGTGCCATTGTGTTAGGAAACAGGTGAGAGGATCTGGACCTCTCTCAAGTGTCAACGCCAAAACTTTTACCTGCGACACCTCCACTTGAATGATATCACTAACACGTCGCACTTCCCTTCGATGCTAATTGCTGCAAATTCAATTAAGAAAGAATGCAACAGACAAAGTTGGACACTCGGTGTTACATTTTCTTTCCATCTGATTTCCGGCTTAGACTCAGGAGGTGCTATAGTCAAATGACAAATGCAGATATATAGACGAGGTAAAAAATCATTCACACCAAGAAACAGTGTGCAAAATTCAAACAGTGATTACATGATCTCATCACTAACCAGATTATTCGCACCATAGTGCTTATTCAGTCAGTGTATATCATTAAATCTGATATAACTCATTTTTCTACATTTGCATATGTGTGTGAAGATAACTAGATAGACCAGTTAAGATGTATAAGAAGCAGACTACAGAACTTTGGAGAGGCCATAATAATATTTAGGTATTTTATTCTACTAAATTGAGATTGTACTATAGTCCTTGTGTACAATTGACTTTTTCATGCTCTCAAGTGATTGAATGAATAAAATTGTGACCCTATTTGGAGTCATGTCCATAATATGCAACGGATAAGATGATGGGTGTAAAGTTTCCATTGTGAACACAGATTCTTTGATTAAATATGCGTATTTGCATATGGGCATATGTGATGGACCCCCCCCCCCTTTTTTTAATTAATGATGCCGCCGCCACCACCCAGGACCACTGGAAAACCCCAATTCCAAGAAATCTAATCTCTGACCTCAATTTCAGCTCCATCACTCCAGTACATAATTTGTCTTAAATAAGATATGTGTGGGACTATTAGTTTAATTCCACTAATGCAGTTATGATTTTTGTTTGTACCTGTCCACAACATGTTTGTATTCCACAAAATACATTATAAACAAACTAGTAGCTTAATTTAAACCACTAAGACCCTGACCAGGCAGTTACTAAGGATGAATGAAGAGATAATAGAAATTGCACAATGCTGCACATTCATGGCTGTTGTTTGTCCTGCGAGTGCCATACAGACACATGAAGGTAAAATCCTCCCACTCACACTTTCTTTGCGCTTGTGCAGGATCCCTGTCCTGGTCCCCATCCATATCTCTCGTCTCAGCCTTAGAATGTATTATCTGTATAATGTATTCATATTTAGTTACAGATCAGTTACAGTTGTACAATATTTCTCTCTAGGGCTCTGTAATAAAACACTTTTTATATTAAAAGAAAAATCCTTGGCAAGAAGTTTGAATTTTGTTTTGGTCCTTTTTCTATAGTGGGTTTATTGGCAGGTTGCTGTGGAAAAAAGAAATCCAACTATTACTTGACCTGCAGTTTGCACATTATCACGTTACTTAAAGGCACATCGTGAATCTGTTGAAGTATTTGCCAGAATTGGCAGAGTTTATGCTGATATAAGAGTATTTTTGTACTGTACATGTAAACAAACTCACTTAGATTGCTTGATTATAATGAGTATATCGTTTCCAGTACATGCAGTGTATACTGTATTAATATTTTACTAACTAACACTGAGGCCTGGTGAGTAAGCATGAAGCATAAAGCATGAAGGACACATTAGTGTTAGGAAAATTCAAGAAGAGGAAAAAGGAAAAAAAACAACCCGAAATGCTTATTATGTTAAAAGAAAGGTCATCTGGTCCCTATTATGAAAGCCACTGACTCTCCCGAAACTTGATTAAACACAAACTTCAGCAGTAGGTATCAGTGATGGAGTAAGAAAATGGAGGGCCCCATTTCATTACCACATCTCTCAGAATCCGGACACTGGTGAGCAACGACTGCGTTTTATGACACTTTTATATTGGGTTTAAATAACTTCCTCCTTGAAGTCGCTTCGACAAGGGGAACACAAGTCGGTAATAAAGAAATCCGCAAAACTATTACTGGAGGAAGAAACTTTAATACCGAATATCTCTTAATGACAGCGTTCCAATTAGAGCGGCTGCATTTTCCCTTCTAGCCGCGAGTCAAAAACAAAACAAATAAAAGCAGCCCGATTTAGAAAGCTTATTAGCCTTCCAGTCCCATAGCAATTAAAGCATTACAGCTCCAGAACTTCTGTGAGCCGCCGACGGAAAACATTGAGGTGGTCCTGACTTTAGAGGTGGTCTGGTGCCGTGTGTATGTGCGCGTGTGTGTATTTTACAGCTTCAGCATCCAATGCAAACACATTTACTGTAATTCACTGAGCGTTTTGTATGTCGAGGTGGTAATAATGAAAAGATTGTGTGTAAATGAGGCACAGTTTAGACGGAGAACTAATGCCTCGATGCACTTACACACCCTCTGACTCACAGCACACTTAAAGGGATTGTTCACAAAAAAAATCTAATTTACAAAATTGTGTCATTACAGCAAATGTCAATCAGCAAAGACATGTTTGGTGTCTGACATTTTGCCTCTTTAGTTTTGCACTTGAGCTAGCAAGTAATGGTAGCTTATTTCACCCAAATTAGTTTCTTGCTTTGTAATCTCACTTTTAAATAGGATGAGTCTGCATGTACAAATTTACGTATAATGCACAAATGGTACAAGTCTGCCTTTTAAACTTCAGGATGCTGGGAATGATTGCAAATTGCACCAAAGAACAAAGTGAATTTTCCAAGATGGCTGCCTCCTTAATGCCACAGCATTCAGCTGCACAGTGAAATTCTGTTTGTTTTATAGATTACAGTAAATCATACTACATCCTGGAACAGTGGGTAGCATTGCCACCTCACAGCTCCAGGATCTCATTTGATCTTGAGCTCTGTGTTGAGTTTGTTCTCCATGTTCTCCTCTTGTCTGTGTGGCTTTCCTGCAGGTTCTCCAGTTTTCTCCAGCTGCAGAACCATGCTAATAGATAGATAGATTGGCTACTCTACAATGCCTCTAGTTGTGAAATGGACTGGATTTGATATGGACTAGCTCCCATCTACGATGTATTCCCGCCTCACACCCAGCGTTCCTGGGATAGACTAAAAATTCACAGCAACCCTGATCAGGATAAAGATGGATGGATGAATGAATACCGTATCCTAAGCCACATCAACAAGTCTGAGTGACATCACTTAAGAAGGCAGATATTTATATAAAAAAATCTATATTAGCCTCTAGTTGCAATGTAGATTTTGAACACTGAGAGATCTGTTTTTCATAAAGCTATCCTGCTCAGTAATTTTCCATTACCCGTTGAAGCTACCCTATCACATTCAACCAACTCTGCTCCCTGAAATTACATTTTCCAGTCATATCGCTACACCACACTCTTGAATGTGGATATATACTCATGTTTGTCCTTCAATAAACTAAGAAACATCTCTGAACTGCTGTGTGTCAGTGTCAGTGATTGTCGCTCCCGGATCGATCTGTGAGGCTGAGTCTTCTAGGTGGCAGAGAGCTTATATTTCTAGATCACTCATACTTTATCAATTCAACTTTCTGCAGTACAGACAAATCAAAATCTATCAAATACCAACCATGTCTTGATGGATCTTCTGCATTTGGGATATGGGGAAAAATTTGAACATTTTGATTTTTCATGAAACATTTCCTCACTGATGCTCAGGACAAAGCCAGTGTAAGAATCTGATTAAATCCATGTGAGCCTCAGACCAAAAAGAAAAAATCTCTGCCCCAATTAGTGACAGAAGGAATGTGTTTTAATGCAATGTTTTTGTGTAGAGTGTGTGCGCGTGTGTGTTAGATCGGTGTGTGAAATCACTGGATTTAGAATTTTGCTTTGCTGTGGTAATTTGGTAATCACTCCTTACCTTAGTCAAGGCACACTCAAATGTTAAAGAATGATTCCATGACTGGGGTGTGTCCCACTGCGATTACATTTACAGATATACAGTATATGTAAAGTAATGATAAAACACCTTTAAACACAGGGACAGTTTTCTTCACAACAATGTGTTCATGTTTCCGATAAATAACTTTTTTTCATAAAAACATTGTCTATCTACAGCATTTACACAGCATTTGTCTGTTACACTAACTTTACCACTTCACCACTTTACCTTCAAATATAATCACTAAAATACTTCAAAAAATCTTTTTTTCCCATTTATATGTGAAATACATTTAACATCTCATGCTTGAAACATCTATTTCCATGACTGATCCATTAAAGTTTCTCAAAAATGTACAGTACATTTTAGTCCTGCAACATTCGCTCAACCCTGTTACCTGAACACATTCAGTCCTATGAAATAAAAAAAAAGTCATGTCTAACAGGAAGTTGATTATCTGAATTTCCTGATCACTGGAAGAAGAAAGGTAAGTGCTCTCATTCTTTTCCTTTTCTTTATTTTCAATGATATTGTGATATAGACTGATGCGCTCACTTGACAACTCTGTGACCTAAATTATACATGAGGAAATTATTACTTTAAAAGATTTATTTGAAGTAAATCCTTAATGTTCTCATGCTATTAACATGGAGTTATCAGAGTTAACCACATTTTGTGTATTTGATCAAACTCAACCCTGTTGCCTTCAACGTCGTTGTTCATTTAAGAGCAAAATGCAGCAAAGAAACCTTGTAAAAATAAGACTGTTTTCTGAGATGGTTTAACACATTTTTGAATGGTTAAATGCATGTTTTCTTCAATTCACTGCTGAAAAATGTCTAAATGTCCAAAATGACACCCCAATCATGGAATCACCTTAAAAAGACATGTAGGTCTAACAGGGAATGGGCAATCTTCAAAAATTAGACTTAATGTTAGCTTGCAGACATACTTTATTAATTGCAATTACAAAAAGCATGTAAAATACCTTTAATTTAACATGCGCTGTTTTTCTGCAGCTTGAAAACAACAAATGAGTCACAGTGTTACTATGACTAGAGTAAAGCAAGATTAAAAAAAACATAAATTTTATTTTAATAAGGAAATATACTGATGAGGAGCTGTGGGCCACAAGGGGGGGATAGCACTGCTTACACACTTACACAAATGGTCAATTGCTGGCTCAGCGGTCAAGGCTTTGGGCTGCTGATCAGAAGGCTGTGACTTCAAATCCCAAAACCACCAAAATGCCATGGTTTCATTGGTTCTTTTGAGGAAGATTCTTAGCCTTTAACTACTCAGTTATAACCTGTCTCAATTGGATAAAAGCATCAGATGAGAAAATGTAAAAACTGATCCCTTCTTCATTCATACACGCACCAATATAATATACCCCCTATCATATGCTTGTCTGAATTCCAGTTAGCATCATGCACATATTTGCTAGTTCATGGCAAGCCTTGACATATTCAGCAAGACTGAAATGAAACCCTGAAACACTACGCAGTTCTACGACGTGGTGCATTTTACCAGCATAAATCAAAGTTAGTGGATATGTCTGGCGTTCTCCATAATTACACAATGATATGCTATCAATAGTTGGCAGAGCCGGTGGGAGTGCAGTTAATGCCGAAATGTAACACAGATCACAGTTGGTCTCAGCATGTTAAGTTGGCAGGCATCCAGGAGCAGGACAGGTTTTCTCTTGTGTACATGGGAAAATGCAGCCTTTCAAGCAAAGTCAAAACTATAGGTGGCTTGATCCATTCTTTTTTTTTCTTCCCCACACTTTCTTTCTTTTGCTGACTGACCAAGCCAGTTCCAGAGCAGAAGCTGTGGTCTAGTGATTATCTCACGCCCTTTCACACACACACACACGCACGCACACTCTCCAGGTGCTGATTAGACTCTCAGGCATAAATCATACTTTCGGCTCCTGAAGGCAACACAATGAAAGTATATTTCCTTTCAGATGTGTTACTTCATACCTGTATAGTATTCTCGATGAGTGAGTGTAAATGGCCTGTGATAGAGTCGAGCGGTGATGATGCCTCAGGCCGTCTCTGTAATGATGTTCCAAAATGATACGGTACACACACATACTCATTAGGGAAATCAGGGTGGGTGTATCATAATGACAAACACTTTGCCGAACATCTCGTTTGTGTCCCACAGTGTTATCCGTCCTCTCATATTTCTCATGCGCCATCGGCCAACAAGAGTCGGCGACATAAAGGCGCAGGTGTGTGTTTTCCCCCAGGTTTCTTTGTGTCTGCATGGGTAGCAAGGTTTAAAACCTGCTGGTCAATCTTTTTGCACATCTATTGTGTGGACGGGGTTGACGGAGCGAACCAACAGTAACAAATGCAGACATAAAGGCCATCTTCTGCTTTAGATGGGTTTGAAATGTTTTGTCGGGGTTGGTTGGGTGTCCAGGGGTTTAATGGTGGGAATGGTGGCTGCGGTGGGGTAGACTTTTTGTACGGCCAGGATAAAGAGGTCTTTTGAGAGGTTTGAAGTTCAATAGTAGAGGCAGCAGCAGCATGGCACGCAGTCAAAGCCAACAGGACAGGATTAGACACTGCAGAGTGTATAAGCAACCATCCTAACTGAAATGTAGTGTCTTCTATCTTAGATATATTGAGGTCTGTCTGCATATTTGCATTAGCATAGGAAGTTTATGATGAAATCTGTAAAAATTAAGACAGGAAGTATACCTTACTGCTATATGTATAAGTATAACTTACTGGTTTATGCTTAATCTCAAGTATCTCTCAGGAGAACCCAAAAGAAACCTGGAATGTTTCAAGATTTTTCAGAATAGTATGAGGTTTTAGCTATTTGCAGACTGCAAATGAAACATGACGTGGGGGTGGGAGAGGAGCAGGAAACAGGAAGTAGTCCTGAAAGGGTGCAGGAGAGCAGATTTTTGTTTTGTTTGTTTGTTTTGTTTTTTAAACAAAATGGATTAATTCTTTTGAGTTTTCAAAAGATAATATAGAAGTGCATCATCTCAGCAATGTTGGAGAAGCTACTTTAAAAATGTTAAAAGGTAGGCTTCAAAAAACAGCCCCTAAACACGGGGTTAAAAAGAAACCCCACTCTGTTCTGTTCAGACAAAACAAAATATATAAACTTGAATGAAATATATACAGTACCAGTCAAAAGTTTGGACACACTTTCTAATTCAATGTTTTTTTCTTTATTTTTATTAATTAAAAG
>JAOTRR010000036.1:9159667-9173380 GCA_028570945.1 Gogo arcuatus
GTGTGTGTGTGTGTGTGTGTGTGTGTGTGTGTGTGTGCGTGTGTGTGCGTGTGTAATAGAGGTGGTCCAGCATTAAAGTTCCCCACCCTCATGGATTTGGTGTTACAAAACCACACAGCCAATTAAGCTGTCCTTTGAGAGACCGTTTCAGGGTTTAGCTCTCATTTAAAATGAGGATATTTAGCCTTTTGAGGCGATTAGCATGTGTGTAATGGTAAAGGAGGGTGTTTGATAATTAAATATCTCTGAGAAAGTTCATAAGCCTCATGTCTTAAGAAAAGCGGATGCTAACATGGTTGCTAGCTCAAACACCTCGAGCACCACATCAATGCCCATCCATGTTCAGTGATCTGAGAGAGACGTTGCCAGTCACAGTGATTGTGTATGTGTGTGTGTGTGTGTGTGTGTTTGTAAGCCTTACACCTTACACTTCTGGGAGCTCAGCTTCCAGAACGTGTCACATTCCTAGCAGTGGAGGACGCTATGACGGTAGATTTGCATAGAGAACAAAGGACGAGGTGATAACGCACCAAGTGTGACACCCCCCAGCAGCGCCCAAGCCCCCTCCGAGAACCTGTCACCCACTGTGTGACACCTGGCACAGTGCCCGCATTAGCATGGCTGTGATCTGCCGCTCCTGGGTGCCCACGGGGTTTCACCTCGCATCGCTGATGTCTTGTTTCGGATGATGGCGGCTAATCAAGTGGCCAGACTGCCATGCAAAACACACACACACATATGCATGCATGATGGTGTAGGACATGCTGCCACTGCTGTGGAAAAGCTGCTTCTGCTGCAGATACACACCAGGACGTCTGTGAATATTTGTGTGTATGTGTGTGCGCTCACTTGAACAAGAGACCTCAAAAGACAGTGTTGCTATCTCTCTTTAGAATCCTGATATTCTCAATATGTCTTTAATCACAGCCTGTCCACAACATAATGCAAGTTTTTTTTATGAGTGCGCAGTTTATAGTCATGCCCGAATCAGCGTGCTCATGAAATACCACAACGCAGTGAAATGGATTTATATATCTGAAACCGCACCTTTGTATTTCCTACACAGCTCACAGGGCATGCCACAGGGCATTATGGGTATTTTATGCCAGCTGGGGTATATCATTTGGATATATGGAACCACACCAGATATTATCTACTCTAATTTCAGAGCTGACTACAAAGTACTAGAAAAGAGAGCAAAATAATGGAGAAGGTGTACAGTATAACAGGCGTAGCTTAGCACTCAAGGTTTTGTCTTAGTGACCAGAAGGTTGTGAGTTCAAATCCCCGGACTGCTAGCGAGCCACTGTTGGATCCTTGAGGAACAGCATTAAAGAAACACTCCAATATTACTATGAACAAGAAAATAGTGAAATTGGCTGTCTATGGGCAGCTGTTGAATTTAGTCAATAAATGTTTAAACTATGATGATATAAGGCCAAAACTAAATCTGGTTCACTGTAACAATAACCATGGGGCCAAATTTGAAACATGACCTTGTTTACATTGAGATGTCAGTGTTAACCAGTTGTATCATTCATTACCAAACTTCATTTTTGGAATAATTGGCCCTTAGGTTTCCATTATAAATGCATTTCAGGTAAACAGGTTTCAGTACAGCAAAACATCTCGAAATTCTTGTCTGTTGTAATAACATTTATGTTAAAAATGCTGTGGATCAGGGCTGTCTGGTATAGTAAATGGGTTTAGCAGGGCTGTCTTTCCAGAAAATAAATAAATAAATAAATAAATAAGACTCAATTTTCAAAATCATCCTATTGCTGTTGGCAAATGGCTTGGAGTGGGTTATTATTTTTTTTTTATTACTTTTGTGGAACCAAGAACGAGAGCACCACCAACGGTTGTAAATAAAAATACACCGAATGCTAAGAAGTAGCACCTAGGGCTGATTTCTTTCTAGCCCATTCTGTAGACTCATACAGCCCTAATAACTGACCCTCTAGATTTGGTGTCCAGTTGGGCTAATTTATTTACACCGGCTTCACTGTCACCCCCATAAGGCTTGATTTATACTTGCATCTGCATATTTGTGAATACGTGAATGGAGAGGTAGCAAAGTGTAGTGTATGCGATAACTCAGGATGCCAGGTTTGAGATCACAAATACCGTGCTATGTTAAAGTAGATAGTCAACCAGATTTTTCCGATTCTCTTCACAGAAAAAGATGAATCAAAGATATCACATAATAAAAGAGAATATGCAATATAATAACCTCATATGGTATAGCATGTCAGAAATGCAGTTTATTTTTACTTACACACTTTAAGTGTTCATGTTAACGACCACCCTTGCTATCTAACTAACATGAACTGAAACACTATTTTTGGTTTTATATATAGTAATATAACTCTATATAAATAAAATATTTATTTATGATGACGACTTTGTAGTTACTGTAGATTAAGCAATATTTCTTTAGAACTCTTGATAAAACCTCAGGTGAACGCTCACAACGCTTCTTGGTACACAACTGGACACACCACCTGGCCTCAGCTAATCAGCATTAGATACACCAACAGCACCTTAGATCCACACAATACGCTGTTAGGATTTTTGGTTTACATGTCAGTCCATTGGTGAGCCTCTGCATGCCACGTTTTCCCATAATCCCAGAGTCTGCATTGAGACACATATGCAAATATGCTTCAATACAGAAATATAAACCAGCCTTAACAAGTCATCAGCAGCAATGAAGAAGCTGCATATGAAATACAGTAGAAAATGTTGCTTACTTTCTCAGTAAGTTTTGTGTTGGAAACGAAAGAGCCGGCTGACAATGACAGCGTACTGTGACGAGAGTAACGGCAAGAGTTTATCATGCTAGGTATTCGGAAAAGACAGAACGATGGCAAAGTTGAACCACTTGACGTTGAAACAGTAAGCATGAATGGTTCTGCACACAGGACGTGTGTGTGTGTGTGTGTGTGTGTGTGTGTGTGTGTGTGTGTGTGTGTTCCTATGTGTTTTCCTACCAGTTTTATGTCTATAGTGAGACCAGGGCTCTCCCGTTTAATATCATGACCAGCCTTGGAATCAAGCTTAGACTAGAATCTAGTGTCTCTTTGAGTCAGTGTTTCTTCTCCCTAAATGGAAGAGGCAACGTTATTAGAAAAAGCAGCTAATCTGAAATAGAACATGGGGGGGTGGAGCAACTAAGCCACTGTGAATGATGTGTGCACACACACACACACACACACACTTTAGAAGCAGACCGTTTGTGGCTCCACCTGCAGGATTACTACAGCCACATCTCTCAGTTCACACACCACACACATAAAATGGACTTAAGAAAGAAAACTGAACATAAATGCTTCCCTCACCTCATACACACACTGCGATATGAATCTTGGCTGGATGCCCGCTTTCTAGCAGGTGGTGGGTGTGGGTGTGTGTGCCAAATCAATGAGCTCCTATAAGCTAGACATTTTGCTACACCTCCATCTCCCAGCACAGGCTAGGATGCACAAGCAGCTAATTGAAAACACATACTGGGCTTGAGTGGTGTGCCATCATCAGATAGACATGAGGGGAGAAATGGGGGGATCCTGTGCCAGAGGCAGGAGCAGACGGTGAAAAATAAGTGGAAAGACATCTCTGTCAATAAGAGCTATGACTCCTGGCCTGGCCACAGCAACACAGAGTGCACTAGCTAAGCTTTTCATGGCAACGCAGCAAGCCTGAATCATGGTTCGGGCACAAGCCCCAGTATGTGTCGCTACGCTAAGACCTGGCTGGCATGAGCCACCGATGGCGAAGTGCTCGAGGGGTTTGATGAATGACACTCGAGCTTGCGGTTGAAGGGAGACGCAGACCGCCATGCAGGGAAGAAAGAAAAAAAAGCAAGCGAAAGGAACAAGATCAAAGGGAACGTGAGCTGGGCGCTATGCATCTCGTCAATCTTGTGCTGGATGGGCACCATCTCCCACCCACACATCCACAGGCTTTACACTTTCTTTCTCTCTCTCTCTCACAAACACACACACGGACCCACACATGCTAACTGCTCTAATATAAGACTGAGAGAATCAGCACACAGATCAGCATGAGTGCAGGTAGCTCTGACTGTCGGGAACGATACTCCTACATGTTCATCATAACTGTGGGAGGTGCATATTGATCTCTTCAGTTTTGCAGGAGGAAGCCTGGAATCCTTAAGTGCACAAAACAAGCATGTCATGTCTTGTTTGTGTGTGTGTGTGCATGCACACGCACTTCTGCATGTGTGTGTGAGCAAAAGGGCACAAAGAACAGTCCCGTATGGGAAATAATTGCCCCGCCATCTTTTGGGATAACGTACCCCATAATGGTCCCCAGCTGAGCGCAGGCATCTAGACCCATTTAAAGGCCACTGTAAAACTCAGCAGACCTTCAGAGTGCCTTCCAAAGCAATCAGACTGCTATAATCAGTGCGTGCGTGCATGTGTGTGTGTGTGTGTGTGTGTGTGTGTGTGTGTGTGTGCTATAAAACGGCTCCTCAGATGCCGCCTGGCCCTTATGATGGCAGAAGCTGCCACACATGCCAGCCACCTTACTGCCATGCCTGCTGGCATTGCGCCCCAATGCTGACCATATTACAGATCTGTGCGTGTTTGTGTGTGTGTGTGTGTGTGTGTGTGTGTAACCGGCCTTAGTAAATAAGTAAGCTTCTACTTTAGATCAGACAATCAGTAACAAACACTGACATGGGTTTTAGCTAAAGGTTACAGTATACAGGGAAGAGGAGGAAAACAAAAAAAGAAAAAAATTGCAGGAGAAGAGAATATATCACTATGTTAACAATCATTATACAGATCAGATTTTGATACTGCTAAGCTAACCTAGCACAAAGCAATAAATTAACTCAAAATGAACAAATAAATCATGGTAAACTCCATCCTGCCAGTCAGGTGTGAACAAAAACGGCCACGTCAACTAGCTAAATCCCCCGATCCTGCATGTACCCTTCTCCTGGCTGCAGCCATGGGGGAAATAAACAAGAGGAGATTCGTTTTTCCCTTGGCTGTTATCACGCTGATGCATTTCAATCCCTGGCTCAGTTCCCTACATAGCTTATGGTTAAGGAGGCTCTTTCATCTCGGCAGTGCCTGTAGCGCCAGGGCCACGGCTAACTCAGTGAACGCGTCGGGACAAGCCTGTGCTGGCACGAACAAAATTTGATAAGATCAGGGCCTTATTTCATTTCACAGGGGCTCCCACAGAGACAAAGAAGGGTACTTATGGTACCATGGTGTCCATAACCTCTCTGAGTTGAACCTATGTAGTGTAATGACATGAGTTCTTATTAGCATGACACAGCAAAGGCCTTTTTTTCTTAAAAAAAAAAAAACGGCTGCATTTCAGTGCATATAAGAGAATTAGAATGAGACTGGAACAGTCTAGGACTTTGCCTTAGGCAAAGCTGAACCGGTTTCATTTTACAGAGCGATGTCATACAGAGGGAAAGCCAGGTGAAACTGCCAACGATCAACTCTCCAGCCGTGAGAGACTACAGCGTACAAGCGCGATTCTCGAGGAGAGGTCTGGCTTGTGTTTGCTGCGCAGTGAAAATAGTATCCACAGCAAAGTAGCGGCATATGGCCCAGTCATGGTCAGTATGCGGCATTTATCACATCAAGACAGATCAAAATCAGCGCCAGGGAAAGAGACAGACAGTTTGACTGAGGGAGGGGAAAATAAGACAGTCATAAAAAGCGTATGAGAACTTCAGTGTTTAAAAACAGTTGCGTTTTTATAATGCCACCCAGAACGCAATGACAATAACGGCGGCAGGCAAAGCTGCTGTAACTGAGCTTATGTTCTGGCTGGTAATGCTCAAGCCGACACCACACTTTACCACTGAATTAAGCTCAGGCAATGAGATCTCGCCATCAACGTGAGACGTTGTAATGTCTGCGGAGGAAAACTGTTTGTTTTAAACAGCCGCAGCTTCAGATCTCGCTTACTTCTTCAACCAAGCTAGTCTTCTGCTTGAAAAACGTGTTAGTCTGAGTGTTGATAGACAGTGGGCTAAACCTTTAGGGGCCACATAAGAAAAAGGAGGGAAGACAGTTTTCACAAGATCAGTGTCTGTGTGTGTGTCTCTTTTGACAGTACAGCACCCTGTACTTTCACCTTAATACCTTCCTGAGTGGACACATGATAGACAGAATACGTGAAAAAGGTGCGATTTTGTGTAAATATGCATTTATAATGCGCTACGAAAAACAGGAAAACATTGCCATGATGAAGTGATGTGCTCCATCTTAATGGAACATGAACCACATAATCTAGAGGTCATTTTCATAATCAAGGAGCAGGAGAAGAAAAATAATGCATAAAAATCACAGGGGCTTAAACATGCTCCAGAAGCAGAGGGTCGCATCTCGGCGTCAGCGATGCGGTTAGCTCTGAGAGACACGATGAGAACGAGCTGCTGCTGACAGATTCAATGGGACATGATTCCTCACAAGCTGAAAACTATAACCAGAGCAATGATGTTTTTAATAATTATAATAAAAACTTAGTCTCTGTTTTCCAAACTTGTGCCACAGCCAGGCAGCTTCTCACAAAATGTGAGAGAACATTAGGCAAGTCCAGAGAGAGAGAGAGAGAGAGCGAGAGAGAGGTGAAAAGAGAGAGGGACCAAAAGGAAAACATCTGGCGAACACCGTCAGCACATGCTGAAATTTAGCGGCGGCGCTTGCAGCCTAAATTAGTGGCGAGTTTTATTCCCTGCTGTGGTAGGAAAAATATCAAATCGGTTGCCATATGACTACCATAAAGCGGTATGTGGAGCGTTTGATGCCTTCATGTGGGAGACTTTAACTCCTTACAGGGCGGCGAGTGGAAAGCACATGGCGTGTCGCTCTTTTCTGCCGCACATTAACCGATCCAGCATGGAGCAGGGTCGAAAACCAATCAGCCTTCCTTGGGGTGGTCTGGGCCAGCCCCATAAGCCACACCTCCAATCCCAATCCCATGAGTCTTTGGGGCAATGCAAAACTCTTGGGGATTTCACAAGCCAGTAGAATGTGTTTGTATTGTAACCTTTTTTTGACCAAAATAAAACTCACTACACAAAAGAAAAGGAAAAAGTGGATACTCTTGCCAATAGCATGTGTTCTGTATGTGTAATTTAACAAAAGTCTGAACAGGTTGGATTTCTAGAAGGCCAAAAAAAAAAAAAAACCTGAAAATTTGTTTACTCAAAACCTATTTAATTTAAATCTTATTTTTTATGTCAACAACTTATATTTTTTTTCAAATTCTCATATTCTTTGGCCAGAGGCATTTGTGAAGCTTTAAAGAAGCTTTAAGTCTGTATAAATCATCTGTTCAGAGATGGGATAACTTTTTCAAACACCACAAAACCTTCAGAAAAGCCTAACTGGAATGAATTATTGCTTCAGTGATGGAAAGTTGAATGAAACTACATAAGTACAGATTTGGTAAGATGTTCTTGCACATGTGTCTCATCCTAAGACCTTTATTGTTTAACAGCTACAGCTTCTATATTAAATCTACATTAAAATATTAAAATGTACATTTTTGCATAATTGAATTGTTTAGTTAACAACTACCTTTGTTTTGAGTGAACAAGTTTGGGTTTTCAGATTATTATTAGCTGAGCATACACTACAGATATGATGAACAGATAAACAGAGATTAGATTGAATGCTGGAGTATAAATGTAACATAATACACATCATACTGTAACAGTACAGAAAATGATATCATGCCATGTAATATGCAATACACCACAATATTATATATATATAAAAAAGTATGAGTATCATATTTTTAAAACAGAACAGAATATCAGAGAATGTTTTTTTTTTTTACACTGGAGAGCTATTATTCAACGTAATCTATTAAATCATTAAGTAAAAGTATCTATAATAAACTATGAACACATGATACAGTACATATGTCATATGACGTTGTTGTAATTATCTATGAAAATGCATTACGCTTTATAGTTCTCGTTATTATGCTTTATGTATGGTTAACATCACCAATACCAAAGAGTCCAACTTTGTCTAGCACATAATGAAACCTGTCTTGATTTATTTCCTTTAATAAATGAATCACAGCAGACAGATTGACAGCTTAATAACTTGTGTATAACTTCACCAGATTATAAGAAATCTGTGCAGTTGTGAGCACAATGCACTAAGCAAAGTCATTTTTTTCAATACTGGTGATATAACATGTTCTAAGCACTGCTTATGATATTAGCAATTTACATTATAAACATTGCTATAAATTGTGATACCTTTTCATAAATCATTATAACATGTTCTGAATGTATTCATAGGTTATTATTCATATGGCCTTCATGGAAAGCGTTACCAGTTATTCAAGCGCTTTCCCAAACCAAATTGAATGATCTCAAATCGAGATGTTTTAACCAAATACTATATGAAACATACATTAAAAAAAACATGATATTAAGCTGTATGTCACACAGCTCTGTATACGGATACGGAGGACACACAGATACAGTTTACTCATCCTGTGTACTCTGAGTGACAGTATGAGAAAATGGTTTTCATATCCGCTAACGATCTTTTGCTGCTAACTAACTGCCACACACCTATGCTTCTCACACTAATACACACACACACACTCTCATACACACAAAATGCCACTGTAACCTCTAATCACAACCCTGAAGGCTGGACATCAAATGCAGCGGAGTCGAAACCAGATGATCAGAGGTAATTAACGCAGTTTCATATGCAAATTTAATTAATGCAGAACTACAAAGTCATTATGCAAATGGAGTTTTCCTTGAGCCCCTGCGCAAATATTCATCGCTCGGAACAGGGATCAGTCTCGCCATCTTTCAGAAATCTCTCCTCTCTCCTCTCGCAGACACACAAACATACCCACGAATACACACACACACACACACACACACACACATATTCACGCGCATGCACACTCACACCACTCTCTTCAGGGACGACATATAAATGCGAGAGAAGTTCTTTCAAACTTGAGATGGTAGGTTTTTTTTGTATTTTTGGCACAGCACCAGGCTCTCGCTATCAGAGGAGGCAGCTGAGAGACTGGCTGAGATGATTTGGCACTGAAGCGAGACAATGAGACTGTTAGACCGGGACCGTATGAATATGCATGACACTGATTACTTTCCATGATTAAAGACTACTCTAATATTTAAATGAGAGCACACTCGGTGATTAGACGAATACTGCAAAGGGCCAGCGTGCGAGGACGTGTGCTTGCTTAGGCAGATTTTTTTTAAAAAAAGATTCACCATGCAGCCTGGAATAAGCATGGTGTAGGTGTTGTCTATGCAGTTTTGCAAATGAGGAGAAAATTGATGGCATTTGTATTGCACAAAAGAACAGGTAGCATCTTATATAAGAAACATGCCGTTAATCAAGCCCTGTGGTTTACAGTTATACCGTGACACTCCAGCCTTGTTTACACATTGTTTCCCACATATCTCACACACTGAGATACGTTATATAGGAAACACAGATCACATCTATGAAACAAAAGAACTCTTAGAGAACTCTTGATCAGGGTTTGGGCCTCATGAGGCGAACGTTTAGACAAGAAAAACCTCAAAGGTTTGACGAACCATTCTCACTCCCCAATGCTTATGCTCACATCTGGAAGCTGTGTCATGCGCCACAGTAAGACTGCTGCACTGATTCGACTGAAATTTGGGATTTTAAAGAGTCCTTCAGTTGTGCATCTGAGAAATGTGTTGAAATGTTAGAGATCGGGAAATATTCCCAAAAAAGATCTGCGATTGCTTAATTACTTGCCAAATTTGAGCAAATTACTAAAAGTACAAATGTTGAACTGTTGATTTTCTTGATTTCGTAGTGAGAAGCAGAATAATCTATAGTCAGAGGTTCTCAAACATTTGCAGCCAGAGACTCCTTTAACTGTAAAATAAAGTTCAAATCGATATATTGACATATCTGAATATAATTCATCTGGTCAAGTATTGGTCTCATTAATTAAATGTGTACAGCAATTTTGTCTATTTATTAGAGCCACAGAGCTTTTTTTATTTTTATTCCTGAACTTTCTTCTTACAGAACATATTGGGTCCAAGTTAATGTTATTTATAGTTGTACTTGTTTTTTAGGTATTAAGGTTTAGATGAAACCCATTCAATTCAAGACTACATATAGGCTAATAACTAAAAGGGCTCAATAATTAATGCAACAGCTTGTTCTGACTTCCAGCACTGTAACAAAAAAAAGAAAAGGAAAAAAAACACAACACTGACCGCCTGACTATGCTGCCTACTGGTTTAGATGATATGTCTTGCTATAATGTACAACTCTAAGCATTGTGTACCTGTATCTGCGCTACCAAAACAATACATGATCAGTGGTCTGATATATTTCTGTTATGTTATATTTACAGATTTAAAGTTGCCAATAATTGAATTTGATACAATTTAGAACTGTTTCAATACAATACAATATAATGTAATGCAATACAATACAATCCACCATGATGTAGACGAATAGCCTGATTTTAAGTTTAACTTAAAAATAAAAGTGTTAGCTTTGATGAGTGTGAGGCCACACCTTCTTCACTGAAACTGACAGGCTCCAAAAAGCATGGAAACATAGTGTCTACAGAAATGTACAGTATTTGATAATGTTTCTAAATAACAGTACATTAGGAATAAAAAGAGCTCTGAGTATGAGGGCTACCCTTATCCATTTTTGTGTGTCTACTGCAGTTTTGGAAATACAGAGAGAAAAGGCACAAAATTAAATGGGTGGTCAGAAAAATATGTTATGTGTATAACATTTTGCATGTAATGAAACCAATTTACTTAAGCTAGAAAAGACATGGGAAGATGAAAAAAATTCACTTTGATTAATTCTGTTTTTCTGCTTTTCAACTCGGAGGGGGGGACTGGTGAAACTCGGAGGGAAACTTGAAAACAAAAGGATGAGGTTTTCCAAAATTCTAAGAAAACTGAGTAAACGCTAAGGATTAAGTGATGTTCTTACAATTCCTTCGTTACTTAATGTTGCTCACAATTACACACAAAAAAAGCTAGTTAACATTAGCTAGCTAAAAAAACAGTACAGTTTTGGAAATGAGGAGAAATAAGATCTAAGAAATTGTGCAAAACTTGACAGTGCATTAATTTGCTAATTCATTATCTTTAAAAAGTGTGAGGCTCCACTTGCTTCACTAGGCCTGGCAGACACACACACACACACACACACACACACACACACACACACACACACACACAAAAAAGGATCTAGGAAGACAAGAAACACGATGCAAAATTAAAGGGATGGTCAGGGAAAAAGTGAATAGATTTTCCTGATGGAGGAATTAATTTTTTTTGAATGGGGAAAAAACCTGGCACAATTATTAAAAACAAACAAACAAAATTCAGTCTGATATTTTTGCCTATTTGGCTTTGCATCTATGTGAACTTTAACCTTACAAATCAGTGAAATTGAAAATAAAAGGGACAAGGCTGCCGAACTTGTTTGTTATTCTTTAAAAATTGAGTAATTGCTAATAATTTCTTAATATTGCCTATTGCTCAGAGTTGCAAAAAAAAATCTAGCTAAGATTAGCTAAAACACTTTTCATGATCACCTGATTTTTTGCTCCATCATGCTAAACTATACTGTGAGCCAAATACCTGGTGTGACCACTACTTGAAATTTTTTGGGAGTAAGTTTCTGCACTAATATAACAAGGACAGCCCATCTCAGTAAAACATTCAGTGGCACTGATCCTTTAAGCTGGAGGTCAGGGATAACTTCCTCATGCTTGAGCCAGCCATGCTGTCAAACTGCACCAGCGGGAGTGTGATGTTGGGGGAAAATGAGTTCAAATGACGGCCAAGGCTGCAATCGAGTTCAAACGTCTGCCAATGTGCCAGGATCAGCCCTGTGGGACTGCAGTGGACAGAGGGACATATCTCTACACATTCAGTCCATCCTCAGCAGGAAGGTTATGGACATAAATGAAGGCCACTTTCCCTTTTATAGTTTTCTGGTGCCAATCGTTTTGTGCCTATGGCAAAGTACTGTCAGTAGATAGACGCGAATAGTTTGACATAGTATGATTAGACATTCTCAGTCATTGTTGGATCTGAGCTGTTAACATTGTGTACTCATCAAACTCTAACCTTGAACAATCAGGAATCATATGTTCCTCCTGACCAAAGATACACATAAAGCTTTACTGTCTTCAATTTGATTAGCAAAGTTTTCACACTTTGGGAAACTGGGAAACTGCAGTTTCACCCTCGAGCTCCTCTCTATCCTGCATATCTGTAGATAACCTTCATTTCCCTGACACTTCTAAGTAAGGAATAAAATACAGCATGAAAATAATCAACAACTGGTTCCTAACAGTAACTCTTCTTCACATCAAGCTATCATACCATTCTGAAGTTATTTCTCTACAACAGCACATCCCAGTGTATTATCCCTTTTACACCACAGTAATTACAACAATTAGATTACTTTACTGACAACTACAATTACTTTTTATCCATTTATAGTTACATTTAATGTTGTGCTACGTCCAAAAGACGAGTCAGTTCCTTACGTTATTGCTTACATTACAGCATCTATGAAGTCGTTCCGTAAAACACAGCTTGTCATGTTACTAAGAAACCAAAGAGTTTCCCATGGAGGAAAACCTACTGAAGTTACAAAGCACTGATACTGGAGACTCCTTCCATTAATATTTAATAAATGTCTCCTTTAGAAAACTTCACCATATCAACAATTATGATCCTTTAATTAAAATAATTTTTAAAAACCTGTTTAGTATTAGCCTTTGATTATTGTGGAGTGTCTGCTATACAAGTCTCTGTGATTTTGTTGTTACTATAGAAACCATAAAGTATTAAAACAAGAGCATAAATACTCGTATAAACCTGTGATTTGCCTCGCAGCTGGAACTATTGTCAGAGCTGCTGTTATAGAAAGATAATCAACGCCTTCTGATCAGAATTAGGAATTAAACAGGCCTTTGGTGAGGAATTGTGAGTATTTGTAATTGTCTATCACTAAGAAGGATAACAATATATGTCGCTACATTGGTGCGTGATATGATATCATGATCGCAATATATCATGTCACTTTGAATATCATCAGAACTTTTACAACTACAAGATGCTAGACTACAGATGCCATCTACCTGCTTAAAACAAATCACAAAAATTCTTCCTCCTTTTTCACCCACCTTCATTATTTTGGTTATGTGATATCACTAGGCATGTCCATATCAATATTTTAATTCCATCCATATTTGAGAAATTTAAGATTTATAATCTTAGCAAGATTAAATATTAAAACAATCTATCATGCTGTATTTATTAAGCTGTTACTCTTTCATATGAGTTTTCCTCCATATAATACATACATAAGATTCCTCTCCTTGTGAAATTCCTTTAAGAGCAAATAAAACTTAAAAATTATATAAAAATACATTGTGAGACGGATTCATTCATGTCTATTGCAAGGTTCTGACACAACATAGGATGAGTGTATATAAAATTATATATTAAACAACTATATACAGTAGCAGTCAAAGGTTTGGACACCCTACTCATTCGTAGGTTTTTCTGAATTCTGACTATTGTCTAGATTGTAGAACAATACTGAATTCATCAAAACTATGAAATAACATATGGAACATATATGGAATTATGTGGTAAACAAA
>JAOTRR010000036.1:9192635-9202960 GCA_028570945.1 Gogo arcuatus
TTATGAGCCTGTCAGTGGCAAAAACAAGTGGTTTACTTTGATGCAGATGATTGCCTGGTTAGGTTATGTTGTATAGCTGCTTTGCAGTTGCTGGTTATAGCATTCTACCTCAATACTGGACCAATTTCAGTTGTTTTTGTCCCTAGTAAATATTTGGACCCAAGAAGGCAGGAAAATAGAGCCCAGGTTAAAAAACAAATTACAGAATTTTCCTTTAACTCACAAGATCTAAAACATGAAAAGCATGTCAGCTCTATCAGAAGTGGGATTCAAACCCACTTCTCCAAGGGAGACTAAGACCAGAACACAGCACTGTAGACCACTCAGCCACCCTGAATGCTGTAAACATGGTTTTCACAGGTTCACCTATTGTTTTGGTTGTTCCACTCATATTGGCTATTGGAACTACAGGCTATTTCTAATGTATGTACTGTGGTATCTTAAGTATATCATTAGAAAGTACAGCATTTGTAATAATAGGGAAAAAAAGACTATTTATGAAAATTGCATGTTTGTAACTCTCCATCACAATTTTTTTTTTTTTTTAAAGCCTTCATTTGTCACATGTACCTTTAGAGCACAGTGAAATTCTTTCTCTGCATTTACCCCATCTGGAGATGTGAGCACACATACAGTGGGCAGCTGTGCTGTGGTACCTGGGAAGCAGTTGGGGGTTAGGTGTCTTGCTCAAGGGCACTTCAACCATTTCTGCTGGTCCAGGAAATTGAACCAGCAACTTTTTAATCTCAAAGGTGCTTCTCTAAACATTAGGCCATGGCTTCCCCATGTACTGTACAGTGCACTGTATGATGTGAATTTGTAATTATTGTAGTGCATGAAATACTGAATTGTACAAAATACTGAAGTGTACAGAATCCCAGAGTGTATGAAACCCTAAAGTGTACAGAATACTGAAATGTGGATAATATTGAAGTGTACAGAATATGGAAGCGTGCAAAATACTAAAGTGTAGAGGATACTGAAATGTGGATAATACTGAAGTGTACAAAATACTGAAGTGTACAAAATACTGGAGTGTATGAAATACTGAAGTGAACAAAATACTGAAATGGGGATAATACTGAAGTGTACAAAATACTGGAGTGTACAGAATACTGAAATGGGGATAATACTGAAGTGTACAAAATACTGAAATGTACGAAATATCAAAATGTACAGAATACTGAAGTATCTGAAAGAATGAAGTATGCAAAGTGAATATACTGTCACTTACAATACAGGTAGCCTACATTTTCCTGTTTTCCTTTTACACGGAAGTTTTATTTTTGAACGAGTTTACTTTGCCGTTTTTAGATCTAAAAAGAACCTAAACAAAAACAACAACCTGTGTGACGGCGCGATTGTCCGCTAGTGACGCGTTAAATTATAATTGAATTGAACATCCGGGTCTTTCTGCTATCGCGTAGACACGCGCTAGAGAGTAAGCGATGACGTCACGGGCGCAGAAATGGCGGCGCCGTCTGTCTGTGTGAGGGAGGGAGCCTGAAGAGCCTGAAAACTTTACTCCACAGCATACATTCTGCGGATTTAACACACAGCACCGTCTCAGTCGCCGAGGACGCGAGGGCAGAGTTAAAAGGCACAGATGAGCTATCCCGTGGTTTAGAGTGCAGTACGGCCACGGATATAAGCTCGCTAAGCTAGCTAACTTATTACTTGTAACTTTACCTGCGTTAGCAAGGAAGCTAACGTTAAAGCTCTGGCGCTGAGCGGTAGCTGCACTAGTGAAACGTTTGACTTTTTTTTGTCATTTTAGACAACACGGTGAGGGATAAAAGCGATAGTTAAGGGACGCACTTGAGCCTTGGCTAGCCGGTTTATTTTCTCTGGTTGACACTAGCAGTCTGGGGTATATTGCTGCCTAGCCAGCTAAACGTTAGCATTGTCGCTAATAACTTAGCCTATATGCCACAATGGAGAGTTTAACGCTGAGCGACGTCGAACAGAAATACTACTCGGATTTGTTTGTGTACTGCGACGTGGACAACACGAAGAAAGTGGCATCCAACGGCAAGGTACTGGAGCTGTTCCGGGCGGCCCAGCTCTCCAACGACGTGGTGCTGCAGGTAACTAACCCAGCTATAGCAGTGTATCAGCTACGCAGCTGCGCCTCAATGCACTGTGTGTGTGTTAACAGTGCAATAAGGTCTGCAGCTTTAAACAGATATTTTCAACTCTAGTATTTGTGTGGGTGCATGCTCGCTATTGAGCTATATTTTAGATTTTGTGATTAGGTAAAAGCAAATAAAACAACACTGGGTTAGCTGGGATGCCTGACTGGGATGATGGAGGGTGTGTTCCCTTGCAAAGTTAGTTGCCTGGCTAGCTTGCTGGTGTGTGTGCCATTACTTTTGAACACGACCTGTTAATTGGATGGGCGATATGGCAAGAATGTGATATCCCGATACTTAAACAAAACCTCTTGATGCACAGTATGTGTAACGATATTTGGCTTTGCAACAGAACTATGAAGGAATATTACAGTTTAGGTCAGAAGTTTACATACACTCGTCATGGACATGAGTTTCATGACAATATTGGGCTTTCAGTGATTTCTTTGAACTGTTCTTTTTCTGGGGAAGAATGATTGTACAACATGCATCTTTAATAGAAAAAAATAAGAATTTTGTGCACAAGTTTTAATTTATTTTGGGTTTTTGTATAATCAAAATTATACATACAGGGTCAAAAGTGTACATACATGCACTTAGATTATTAATTCAGTGGTGCTGAAAGTTACAAAATGTCTAACTTCCTGTTAGTGATCATGATTGACTAGAGCTGGTAGCCTCTCTGTGCCAACATAAAAAGGGTTTGTTTAACATGTATAAGTTAATGGAAGGTATAGCCACTTTGACAAGGTCTGGAAGAAAATCCAAACTGTCACCCTCAGCTGAGAGGAAATTGGTTTGGATGGTCAGGAACAACTCGGGGACCACCGAGGCACAGACCTGCCATGAATTGGAAGCTGCTGGAACACCAGTGTCACCGTCTACAGCCAAGCAAGTTTTACATTGCCATGGACTGAGCGGCTGCCATCCAAGAAAGAAGCCTCTGCTCCAATATCGACACCTTCAAGCTCAAGTAAAGTTTGCAGCTAACCACGTGGACAAAGTAAAAGCCTTCTGGAGGAAAGTTTTATGGTCAGATGAGACAAAGATTGAGTTCTTTGGCCACAATGACCAGAGGTACGTTTGGAGGGGTAAAGGTGGGGCATTAAACTCCAAGAACACTGTACCAACTGTTAAGCATGCTTGGAATGGAATAATGAAAGAGGACACTACCTCAGAATTCTTCAGCATAACCTCAAATCATCAGATAGACCATTTAAACTTGGACACAATTGGGTGTTCCAGCAGGACAATGACCCCAAGCACACAAAAGCTGGTTGTGGAATGGATAAAGCAGGCTAACATTAAGCTTTTGGACTGGCCTTCCCAAAGTCCTGGCCTCAACCCTATTGGAAACATGTAGACTGTGCTTAAAAGTCGGCTCCGTGCCAGGAAACCAACAAATTAAATCGAACTCTACTAATTCTGCCAAGAAGAGTGGACAAATATCCAACCAGAATTCTTTCAGAAGCTTGTTGATGGCTACCAAAAGCATCTGGTTAAAGCAAAACTTGCTTAATATAATTATCCTGGATGTATATTTTTTTGACCCTGTGTTGATTTCAGAAAACCCAAAATAAATTATAACTTGAGCACCAATTTCTTTTTTTTCTATTAAAGATGTATGTTGTACAATCATTCTGCCACAGAACAGAGCACTTAAAAAAAATCATTGAAAATCCATTATTGCCATGACATTCATGTCCATGATGAGTGTTTTAAACATCTTAGCTCAACTGTATATACGAGGAGTGAAAGGCAATCCTTTCATTATTATGTGAAACTATGACATTGATACGTACATGACGTTGTTGAGATCATGTCATTTCACCCAGTTCTACGTAAATATGTAGCTGCTGTTGATATTTCCAGCCATCCTGGGCATATCATCATGTATTGTTCTGTTCTGTCCCTCCATATCACAACTTGCACTCCCTTTATTTGTCCTCTACAGGGTGTTTGAAAAAGTCAGGAACCAGTGAGTGTATCATAGTGTGCTATCTCTACCCTGTTATCCAAAGTTAATGCCATTTTTCACCTGTAAGGAAAACATAACGATAAAATGAAGTGTAAATAAATAATAACTACACAATCACGTATATGTAGTTAAACTCTTATTGGTTCCTGACTTTATGGACACCCTGCATATCATTCAACATAATTTACACTGTTCATATTATATGCAATCTCAGAATTGAGCGTGTTTTCTCATGCTCACTGTATTCTGAAAACCTATGACGATGGATCAAATTGAATGCATTTTCCAATCCATTGACTTTGTTAGAAATATGTGCAAAGTTGACACACAACTCAAAGTCCTTAGTTGCTAGGAGAATGTCCAATTGTTTAATTTTGAACAATGCTAATATCAACCATCCTGAGGATATCGTATATTATTCTGTGATTATACCTCCACATCAGTACTTGCACTACTACATTATACGCTATATCGCCAAAAGTGTGTGGACACCTGACCATCATCCCATTCCAGATTTAGTCCCCACTTTTCCGTTATAATAACCTCCACTCTTCTGGGAAGGCTTTCCACTAGATTTTGCAGTGTGACCATGGGAATTTGCCCCTTTCAGCCACAGGTCAGTTACTGATGTTGAGTGAGAAGGTCTGGCATTCAGTTCATCCCAAAGGTGTTCACTGGGTTTGAGGTTAGGGCTCTGTGCAGGACACTCGAGTTCTTCCACTCCAACCTTGGCCTACCGTGTCTTCATGGAGCTCGCTTTGTGCACAGGGGCATCATCATGCTGGAACAGGTTTGGGCCTCTTAGTTGAAGTGAAGGGAAATTGTAACGCTACAACATACTAAGGGAAGGCCCTCATATGCATGTGATATTCGGGTGTCCACAAACCTTTGGCCATTTGGTGTATGTTCTACATCATATAACATAATTTGCACTATTTATATTAAGTGCAGTCTTAAAATTGTGCAGGACCTTTTCTATAAATATTTGCTTGTGTTGTCATGTATGCACTTAGGTTTAGTAGCATGTTTGTCACATAAGAATTTTATTGTTTTCATATTCTGAAAACATAAGTCATTAAAGCTGACTTGACCTGATATGTATCCTGCATAGAAAACCAGATTAAACTCACAGGCTATATTATCTAACCTATGTAAACCAGCCATTATAAACAAGTTGTTGGGTCATTACAGGATGTACCTGTCTGATCCTCAAGAACGTTAGATAGAGATGGATACAGGCCTGAAATGCTGCACTGGATCGAGCGTGCTTTTTGCAGACCGATCCACTGACTTTATTTATGTCATGAACGGTACAAAATGGACCAACATAACACAAACTGTCTTAAAGCACAGATTCCCAGCTCTGGTTCTGGAGTGTGTTTCCTGCTTTAACACACCTACTTCAATTAATCAGCTATACAGTTAATATGCTATAGTGGGTGTGTTGGAGCAGTTATAATGGGTGTGTTAGAGCAGCGAAAAAAAAGAAAAAAAACGGGGTGTACTCGAGGAGCCAGGAAGGGAACCTGTGTCTTTGGTTTTGTTCAAGTCAAAACAACCCATTTAGAAGTGTTCCTGAAAGTAGTACTAAACGTAACACTGATATTAGAAATGAAACTTGATTTTATATACAAAGCAGAGATTAGAGATTGTGTTCTGTTCAGTTTTTCATGAAGACAAGGTCAAGGAAAATGGACAAAATAATAGTGTTTTTGTTTGTTTTTTAGCTGAACTATACATTTATTTGTGGTGTCAAATCAGAATAGACGGCATGGGACCACTGAAGGACAGCTATTACTATTTAATAAAATAATTAAAAAAGTCAAATCTAAGACCATTAAAGTTTCTACAGTTGTCCGGTAGTTGTTCTGTCAAACATTTCCATACTGAAGAGCTTTAACTATACAAAAGAATCCTTGAAGGACCTTTTTGCTGAGAGTTTAGCGAACAGAATAAAAGACTTAAATCATGTCCCTGTTGTGTCTCAGCAATGTTCTCGGTTATTAGGAGAATGTCAGAATTGGATCAGTATCGACTCGACTGATACACAGAGCTCTTACGTGGTGCCCTGCTGAAAAGCTGACATCGACGCGTCTGTTAGTTAAATACAGATGATTAAGTGTAAAGCCCTGTTGATTTATTTGTAAGTTATCAAATGATTTGACATTCTGATATCAACAGCGCATCATTTTGTTCAATGCTTTTGGCTGTCGATTAAACAAGCTAATGATATTTCTAACCAGCATGAACATACATCAGATATCACATACATAGAAAAACAGGTTGAATATCTAGTGTAGATTTTATAAACTGTGAGAACCAGTAAAGTCAGTCCAGTCAGTATGGTAATTTTCTTATTTGTCATTGCTAGCATCATCATATTCTTCACAAGGGTGCTTGGAAGTCTACACAAACACACAATGTACATCTCAGTTTTTCTTTACATGGAGTTAAAATGATTTCTTTCTTCACTAGGGAAGGAGGATATGGCTAAAAAGCATTAGTTTTTAATTTCAGTTCTTAAAGTACTTTGTATCGTAGCAGCTCTTTGCACATTTTCAGCCAAACTGCTGAATGAAAACGTTTTAATATCTTGACTCACTGTTTTTGATATAACGCTTGCTTGGTGTTGATATCGTATTTGTGCCACTGACTTCTCAGAAGTCAAATCAAGGCCACAAGCACTGTAGCCTGACTTGCATAGTTGCGAAACACTTGAAGCCACAAACCCATTTTATGATGAGTCATCAGAAGAGTTTCGCCCCCTCATCAATTCAGCATCGAGAATCCAGTACGCTGAATGATGATGCTTGCCAAAATTTGTGTACAAACCTGTATGCAGAGGGGTGTGTGTGTGTGTGTGTGTGTGTGTGTGTGTGTGTGTGTGTCTCACCAGGCTTTATGCTTTTGATGTTGATGGTCAGAGGTAGGCAGGGTTACATATACACTCAATTTTCTACAAAACTGGCAGGAAAAAAAAAACAGAATGCATTACTCGGTAACCGTACAGATATGCTAATGGTTGAAGTATTGCAGCAGAATTTCTGATCTCTTCTTATTGTTTCAGATTACTGAGCTGTGTGGTGCGACTCGTCTTGGCCACTTCGGTAGGAGCCAGTTCTACATCGCGTTGAAACTTATTGCAATAGCCCAGTCTGGACTGCCGCTTCGCGTCGAGAGCCTGAACAGTGGTAAGCAAAAGCAGACCTGTAGTAAATATTACGTATATGTAAAAACCTATAAATGCATCGATCTTTGTGGAGGACGGTTTTATTCTGTACACACACTAGCTTATGTAAGTCAACTAAAATGGCCCTTTTATTTAACTCCTAGTAAGGATTTATCTCACACCACTGGTTAAACTCCAAAGCACAGTGTTTAGTCTCTTTCTGTTGCCAAAATCCTAAAGTCTGTGTGATCATCCAGTTCTCAGTTGCCAGCCTGAAAGCTCCTGTATTAGAGATCAGGAAATGACTGGTTTCATAGATGAAGAATGAATAAAAAGAGGATAGCTATTAAAAATGAGCAGGAAATAAGGGCATCCCTTGCAGGCCTGAAGATACTGTAAGAGAATAGAGAATGAGTCAACAGGAAATTGCAGTAAAATAAAGCAGGGATGCAGTTCGAGAGTGCATGTGACAAAAATAAAGGCTTCGGCCTTGGTTCTTCTTCTTGAAAGCACATTTTGTTCTCCAGCCTCAAGGTTCTTGCTAGTACTGGAATGTAGTGGGGTTTTTTTTTTTGTTGTTGTTTGTTTTTTAACTTAAAGGTATTTTGAAAAATTTGTGATATAAAAATGACCCTTAAGAATCTTGGATACTGTTCAATAATTAAAAATATTCCCGTGCATTGAATGTGGATTTTAAATGATTGGCTTTTGTTGACATTTTTCTGCTCCGTGTCAGGTTAGTTTTGAAGCTTGATGATTTCTATTGGCCAAACCTTGTGCTTTCATAACAATACTCAGGAGCAATCTTTCCGCCAGAGGGCACACTGAAAAAAGGGAATATGTGGTCAGTCAGATTTAAAATAAAACTTACTGTATAATGTATAGTTTACATAAAACTACTTAGTTCCTTATCAAAATGTGATTTTTCATTTCTGATTCATTGCCAGTATCTAATCAACTAGTTTGAATTGCGTGGGCTGATTGTGATCAACTGACATAGTATTATCACAATCCAGTTAAAACTGGTATTAAATGAACTTGAGTCAGTTGTACGTAGCCCAGTAGTGCAGTGAGCAACATTAACACTTCTCAGCTTCATGGTTCTGGGTTTAATCCTGAGCTTGAGTGTGTATACGGTGTTTGGTTTTATTCCAGGGCTTTGAACATACATGGTAAAATCGTGTGGGCTCTAACTCGATTCGGTGACATGGAACCAATGTACACATTTGAATCAGCAACATTCAAAGAACTTTTTTCTTTCAGTGTTCCTCAGTGTCTTAAAAATCCTTAGTTATGTGACTGTCATACTTTACTATTTGTACGAGTTTAAGTATGTATTAGGCATGTTAAGTTTGAGTACAAAACCACTTGAAATTGTCTTTCATTACTTTTGTTTGCTTTAGGTGTAGGAAGTGTTAATTTGTTAAACTTGGGGTTGAGGAGACCATCCCAAGTTTACGAGTAGGAATTCATTTGGTGTTTCCTAATTGGAAGTTGAAAATTCTAGGAGAATGACAAGGAAGGTTATGAGTTTTAGTCAAATGCAGCATATGGCTACGCAGTCTCATCCTCTCCCCATTCGTATACTCTTTCATTCCTCTTTTTCTGTATTTTTACATTTAACTGGTTAACTAGCTCACCATACATATTTTTGGTAGCTCCCCCATTTAAGCTTAGTCAGTTTGGTTTCATGATAAATAAAACATTGGACTGGACAGCACACTTAAGCTTTAACTTGGGCAAATGAATTTATGAATTGTCCACCCCTGACTGAAAAGCCTGAATTGTCTTTTTGTTAAGAAGTGCCCTGAAAGTCATTTTGTAAATATATGGTTTGATTTAGTGGAGGGTGGGGGGGAAGAATCATATCTCAAATCCCCACACTGTTCTTCCACCCGTACAGACCAAACGCTCACACCTGACGCCCAGTGCTTTAGCTCAGCGAATGACACATTTCTCAAAGTCCTTCGAAATGAAAGTTGTGTCTGAAAAGTTATTTAGCATCCTGGAATATTAGCTGTAGCGTATGTCTGAGTCCTGTTTGTAACAGGTCTGAGTCCTGTTAAGTAGATGTCTGTGTTCGGCTTTGCAGTCAAAGACTTGCCCCTCCCTCGCTTTGTGGTGGGTAAGAACGAACAGGAGGCCAGACATGCGGCTGTGTATCCGGACACGGAGAACCAGGGGCCCTACTCTAGTGTGATCCCCAGACCACCGGGCCGAGTTCCGACCAAAAAAGTGTCCACCCACGAAGTGATCCAGCCTTGTGCGCCCCCTGTCGATCCCCAGGTCAGTGTACTGTTCTCATCCACTCACATCATAACTGCTTTTATAATTCCAGCTGGTTTATAGATCAGTGTAAAGAAACTGTTTGTTTTAAAGGCAGATGTATTAGCTTTCGCAGGATTTTCAGTAACTCAGCATGGTCTTTCAGCCACTCAGCATGGTCTTTCAGCCTTCCTCTGTTCTGCTGCCATAAGTATTTGGACAGTGACAATTTTTGTAATTTTGCTTCTGTACACTACCACAATGGATTTGAAATAAAGCCCTCAAAATGTGATTGAAGTGTACACTTTCAGCCCTTTATTCAAGGGGTTTTAAAAAACATGTTGCCTTAACTGTTTTAGAATTATAGCCATTTTTTTTTACACAGTCCCTCCATTTTCACAGGTTCAAAAGTATTTGGACAATTGACTGATAAGCCGTTTTATGGCCGTTTATGGCCTGTTTCCTCATTTCATGACACATTAAGGAGATAATAGGTCTGGGGTTGATTCCAAGTGTTGAATTTGCATTTGGCAGCCTTTCATAGGATCTCTCACAATGCTGTCCAAAGAGATGTCAGTGCAGGGGAAGGAGGCCATCATTAGGCTGAAGAAAAATAAGTAGTGGCCAAATCACTAATTTGGTACATTTTTAAAAAGAAGGAATGCACTGGCGAGCTCAAACACCAAAAGTCCTGGAAGACCACGGAAGGTAACTAAAGTGGATGACTGTAGAATTCTTTCCTTGGTGAAGAAAAACCCCTTCACAACATCTAGCCAAGTCA
>JAOTRR010000036.1:9228782-9240243 GCA_028570945.1 Gogo arcuatus
TGTCTGCAATGAAATACAAGTCAAAGTAAATTTAGGAATCACTGCTTTCTTTTTTATTTGCATTTTCCATACAGTCCCAACTTTTTCTGATTTGGGGTTATAGTTAGCACTTAGCCACTCCAGTGACAGCCCTTCAGTGTAATGGCCACCAGTAGTTGCCAAATACCAATCTGCTAGCTATTCAGCTAATTAATAACTAATTCAATGTCAGTACTAAACATCTATCTATAATGTTATTTTATGAAGCTGTTTAGATTTATCTAGCTAAATCTATCTAATAGCAAGATAAGCGTAACCAGCTAGATTTGCGAACAGTTTTCTACTTTTACTGATGAAAAATATTATTATTTACTTATCTTGCACATAAGTAAGACACCTGTGTGATGCATGATCTCAGTGTAATGAGTGTAGGTATTTATGTGAGTGATTTCAAGCAGTGGATCATAAAACCGTTACACTGCAGATGCAAATGAACAGTAAAAATTTAGGGAAAGGCATTTTGGGTTTTAAAATCAGTGTGTATTCCTGGGGAGGGTATTCAGGCACGGGCACAGTGATCTGTCATTTCTGTGGAGTGCAAATTTTCGTGCTGTATTTGAGTTATAACCCTAAAAACCATCCAGAGAGTAAAGCGTGCAGTGTGTGATTTGAGACTTTCTGTAATATCTAGTAAATCTCCTGCTTTGTATTGTTTTCTGACCAATTTTCAGCCAAAATTCACCAGTTGTGAGTAACTTGTGACCTCTGCCTGGATTGGATTGGAAAGATTAGGGGGTGGATTTGTGTGCTGTTTCATAATCAGGTACAAAAGTCCTGAATATCAATCTTTAATCTGTGTGTGGGCATGTGAGTTTTCATTGAATTATTTTTCTAACCATTTTTGCTGACAGCGGCACCCACAATAATTTCTGAAGCTGCGGCACCGGTAACAATCCATCTTGATGAGCAATTGAGGATTAGTCAGGCACTCAGCGTGCACTGACGGCGCTATTATGCTGAGAGAATGCCTGCAAGCTGCGTCGGTGCACAGAGAACTTATGAGCTTCTGCCAGATCAATGCAGGGAGCTTGGTTATATAAGAAGCACACAAGTTCTCTGCATTCACTGTTTACTGAAATGAAAATGATACAAACTGCTGGTTGCAGAACCCCCAGCACTGAGAAAACAAGTCACACGTCTGACATTAGAGGTGTGCGAGACAACGATATGTTATCGTGGTTTCTACCACAGCGCTGTTGAATTCTCGATTGTTCAGAAGGTGTTGATTTGTTTTCTATAACAGCAGCTCTCATAATGTAATTCAAATCACAGGTTTATATTAGTGTGTTTATTCGATTATGTTTCTATAGTAACAGTTTATTCACAGGACTTGTATGATAGGTATTCAAATAATCTAAGTCTAATGGTTGGTATATTGAATAAAGCTTTCTCTAAAGTGGCTTTATTTAACATTTTTTGGAAGGAGTCTCCAGTATCAGTTCTTTAACACTCAGAAATAAAGTTTTTCCTTTAAGTTTTCCAACACGAGCAATGGAAAGATTGCATTGTGTTGCAGCTTCTCTCTATAACATGGTACATATGTTTGTCTTATTAACGTCAAGAGAAAATGAGAGAATGGTTGTTTATAGCTGCTGTAATATAAGGGAAAATAGGATAATAGGAACTGGCTGTGAGTGTCCCATAACAGTACACATAACTATAAACTGATAAAAGGTATGATATTGTGTTCTTTGTTTAATACAAAAAGTAATCATTGTCAAATAGCTGTGTTAGAAGGAGAAATAAGGAGGAGAAATCATCACACCACCCTATGGTCCTAAAGATGATGTGGCATGGTACAGTAACCAGTCCATGAGCCAACATTTTGTCATTATTTCTGTTCCCAAATGATCTGTACTCAATTTGGTTATCCCACCTGTGCAGCCACCAAGTATGCAAAATAGTGACACATGAGTGGAGCTAGAAATAGTGCAGAAATTCTGTATAACTAAAATTATTGGTCTGTGTTTTTTTTTTTAAATAAAAATACCTACAGTACTGTGCATAAGTCTTGTAATAATGAATTCTGCGTTATTGAGTCATTACAAAAAAAAATTGAGGTGATCAAACATTACTTTTACAGAAAAATGTTTGTCAGTAAAGAAAGCAACACATTATGTAAGAGACCACTTTTCAGACAAAAAAAAAAGAAGGCTGCTGGCTTTTTCAGCAAAAAAAGAAGCAAGTGTGACAGTCAAAGTTTCCAGAAGAACTGTGGCTGGTTCTGCAAGATGCTCAGTAAAACATACAGCTTATATATTCCTTATAAAACTGCACAGATTATACCTGGGAATACTATTTAGGGGGAGGGGGGGGTCGCAACACCAAATATTGACTTTGTTTAGTTTATTACTGTTTACTGCATGTTGTAGTATTGTTCTTTTAAGTAGAAAGATTTAATTTCATTATTTTTAAAATCATCTTTCCTTTACAACATTTCTTTGCACTTTTGCACAGTGCTGTATACAAAATATCAGCCTATAGTTTTGGTTGCTCTAATTATAGCTCTTTAAAACTGGTCTCATATTGGTGAAAAAATATATCATATTCATGGTGCTTCACCAATCATACTGTTGTCTTTATGACTGGCTGTTTGACTTTAACTAATGTTTCTTAGCAAAGAGTTTATTAATGAAGGACTCTGCACTCAGACACACTTTGTGAAGTATTGTTCTGGTTCATGATGTTCATTACCAAGCTGTTGTTTATGTTTGCCATTTCTGTGTATGACCTGTGCCTCTTGGATTATCCTGTTTATGCCTGTTTGCACATCGCTCGAACTCTGCCTGTTTGTTGACTACATCATCATCAGTTTTGCCCACTTGGCGCGTGTACGGCCTTGGGGAGCAGCTGCTTGGGATGGGGGGACCTCTGCTCTAACAGCTGTATTAAGTCATTTTTGTCCATCATGACCCTCAGGGCCTGTTGCCTGTCCATCCCCAGTCGTTCTTCTAACTTCCTCCAACTCCTTCTCTTATCAAAGAGCACCTGCTTCTGTATGGAATCGTTGCTCATTCTGCACACGTGCAATGTACTTAAGATGCTGGATGTGGCAGAAGTCCTGAATAGATTAAGAGTCAGTGATCTGATGGAGTCGGGCGTTCGAAATCTTATAAGCCCAGTCCAACTCTCCTTTGACTTGAGAGGCAGGATCAATGCCCATTTTCCTTTGGCTTTTTGGTGGTACATTTTTCCGGGCATATCCACCAGCAACCATCTTTCTCAGGAAGCCGTTCCATATAGCTTCAATCTTTTGGATCTCTGTCGCTGAGAGTTCCCAAGCCTGAACACTATATAACAACTGGGAACGAACACATACACCGGATCTTCATCCGGGTACCGAGGTAGATCTCACGGTCAGTCAGAATGTGCTTTAATTCGTTCCATTTTTCAAACGCCGATGCGATCCTTAGATGGAGAAGCACAGATGCCTTGGCGGTATTTGTTATCAAGTGTCCTAGGTAATGAAATTGTCTTACATTCTTTATTGCAACTCCGTTGATGGTCACTATACTTTTCTGAACTTTAATATCTTCGTCTACATTAAATGCCATAGTCTGTTTTCTTGTAAAACATATAGCCCGTATCTTGTGAAGGCGTTGTCATAAATCTCAAGAATATTCTGATGTTCGTTGATATTTTCAGAGAAGACTACATCATCATCTGCATACTAGAGTTCAGAAACTCTGGTTACACCATGTGCCATTCTTGTACAGAGTGCACGAGGCAACACTATGCCTCTGCTCATTGTTTTGGATTAGTTTGCCTTTTCGAACTTTTATTAAAACACCATTCATCTGCACTTGCATCCTCTCGTTCCGTGCCTGGTGTTTGTGACACTAGTGCATATACGTGTTAAATTCATAATTATTATTAATGTGGTACTTATTATCAAACAAAATAAATATCATGGTATTCTGAAAATATATTGAGGAAGTATCGTTTTGCCAAATTTGCTACATTACATGTGACTCATTTATACATCTGGACAAAACAAATCATTTGCTAATGCAAGGGCAGGCTAAGTTGTTTCTCTCCTTATTCTGCTGTGTTTGTTATCCAAAAAATTCGAGACAGTGCTTTAGGCTTTGTTTTGATGACCTCAAAAAAAACACAGGAGAAAAATGTCCCTGGCAGGCTGTCTTTTAGTGTTTTTTTGTTTTTTTTTTAATTGAAGCAGATGGCTTGGCCTGAGCTCGGAGGGTTTGGAGGCATTCTGATGAACCTGGAGTTGTGCTGCAGTGAAAGACAGCAGTATGACATGAACCCGCTTTGCTCTGCTCTCTGCTTTGAGAGAGAGCAGTATGACATGAACTCTGTGGTTTGGAGCTGAGAGTCAAATTCCCCACTGCACTGAAAAAAATCAATACATATTCACCTCAGGGAGGGTGAGCGAGCAGACACAATATTTAACCGTCTGTGTGTGTGTGTGTTGTGGTTAAACAATTACACAACAATGCCAGATTTAAAGATAAAGGTTAGTTGATAAACCTGTGATTTTAAAAATATGTGCTTTCATTTCATTATGGGTATTACTACGTTACATGGGATTAGTGATGACTTGCAGTGTATTTTTCATGTATTATAATAATAGGATTACCTGCAAGTACAAACAAAGCAAAACAACATTGTAACTGCATATTGAAATATTCACGTTTTCTTGGATTGAGATTAAGAAAATGTTCATGTGTTGGTCCTATTTTATTATATAATAAATACTACTACTGTACTACTATGATGATGATGATTATTATTATTGGTGGAAGTAACAGATACACACACACACACACACACACACACCTTTCCCTGCAAAGGAATTTACAACCTCTATCCTGACCCACTCTAGTAATACAGGGGTGTACAGTATATTTTGTAAATCCTTATCACTATGTTACTGCATATAATAATATCAGGAACCAAAACAAAAGCGTGATAGTCGTTTAGCCTCAGTATACTGTAAAAATTCTTAGCATTATTGTTAACATTTAGCTATAGAGTTCAGCCTGTTTGTATAGGTTAATAATGTTTACCATTTATCAGATTTCATGAACAAGAAAAAAAAATTTCTGGCTTATGAAACAGATAGGAGGCTTTTAAAAATGTTCATATTCAACTAAAATTAAATGCATACACAATTAATGTGTTAATGTTGCTTAGGAATTGTGTTTTGAAAGTAATTACTGGACACTGGTACATCTCCCTGTGCAGAAACAGAGGACATGAGCGTTCCCACCCACTCTGTTTATGCACAGCTGCAACTTATTCATCATTTCCACGATATTGTTTCTTAGAAGAATGCAATATGCGAGCAAAAGTGCTTCATCATCATCATCAGTGATCTCACACAACTCAGACAATCCAAATCACTTGAGGCGCAACTTAATGCGTATTAACGGGTTATTATTATTATTATTATTATTATTATTATTATTATTATTATTATTATGAAACAGTTTGAGTGTGAGTATCAGTATAATTGCAGCACTGTGTTCTGTCGGTGTGGAGAAGATTCCAGATGTGGGAAGATAAATGCGCACTTACCGAGCGTCTGTCGCGCAGCTGGATCCGTGCGTCCTCTGCTTCCCTCTGCGCGCGCCCCGTTATTTATACCGCGAGGTGGCGACGTGATTCAGCGCGCGAGAACGAACCCCTCCTCAACACCCCCGTTTTACCCACCCTTGTTTCTGCACTGGTGGACTTTTCCAGAACTGTCACGCGCCCTCTCTCTCTCTGCTGCCTGAGGGAGAAGGGTTGCCAGATTGGCGACATTTTACTCCTAAGTGAATAATTTGTCTCTAGGCTTGAATTCCCTCTTGTATCCAGCAGTGGGTCAAAAATGTATTTTTCACTATTGCACAGTTTATTTTAAAGGATTTAAATGTACATTTTGGCCATGAATCTACTGACAATAATCCATAATTTTTACAAAAAGACGGTTTTATCATTTAACATTTGTTCATACTGTATTTTTTGCAAATTTATATTAAAAATAGTAAATCATTTAGATATGTATGCGTTCTTTTCACTGACGTCACCCTGACCTAAGCAATTACCCACAATGCAACACGTTTGTAACTACAGTATGAGGCCATTTTATTCCCTAGGTATATACACTATATGGCCAAATGTATGTGGACACCTGACCATCACACCCATTTGTGATACCTTCCCCAAATTGTTGCCACAAAGTTTGAAGCGCACAATTGTATAGAATGGCTTTGTATTCTGTAGCATTACAATTTCCCTTCACTGGAACTAAGAGGCCTAAACCTGCTCCAGCATGACAATGCGTCTGTGCACAAAGTCCATGAAGACATGGAGTGGAAGAACTCGAGTGTCCTGCCCAGATCCCTGAAGACCTTTGAGATGAACTGGAACGCAGACTGCACGACACGCCTCCTCGCCCAACATCAGTGCCTGACCTCACTAATGCTCTGGTGGCTGAATGAACACAAATCTACTCAAATCTAATGGAAAAGATTTCTACCATCTGTGTGCCTCAGCAGAGATCAAGATTCATCAGACTTGGCTGTTCTTGGTGGACAAAACTGGAACCTGACGTGGTCTTTTGCTGTTGTAGTCCATACAATTCAAGTTTCAACATTCTGAGAATTTTCAGCTCACCACAATTGTACAGCCAAGTAGAACTAAATCTGGATTGGGAAGTTTAAAAAGCACACATGAGTATGATGGTCAGGTGTCTCCAAACTTTTGGCCATATAGTGTAAATAACCTGGTAATAATGGTCTACCAGTTTGACCAGCTGAGTCTGTGTTTTGGCAAATGGTAGCTGGTTAGATCAAACTGAATCTTTCAGCAGGGATTACACACATGACTGAACTCATCAGCTAATAACCAAGACCTTCATGGATCATATCTGGTGTGTTGGAGACCTCTAAGTAAGTAGAAATCACTGTAGTGTTGAGATCCTTCACTTCCTCGTTTGAGAATATGGAGGCTTTTAAACTGTAACTGGACTGCAAACTCTAAAACCAAAAAAATCTGGCAACCCAAGGCGAGCTTGAACCCAAGGCTTATGGGATTTAAAACATCCAGTCATTTACAGGCAAGGATAAAGTGGTGTTGTTGATCAGTCTGCTGAAGTGAGCACATTATGAAGGAGAGAATCAGCAAAGACACATCAGCTGACCTACTTAAGTAGATCTTCAGCTTGGACTGTGAAATATATGTACAGTGAATAACATCTGCATTAGTAGTTTACCAGTGTCTAATCCATCCTGTGGGGAGAGTGCACAGGGATTCAGTGTAAACAAGTGTAAACGGTGGCTTTCTCTCCATTATAAATTGCAGACTGAATGACTGGTAAGATTTTCATCCACTTCAATGCCAAGCAGCTCTGAGACCAGATGTTCAGCTTTCCAGCACGGGTTTTGTCTATCAGTGTGATGGAAAATATCCTTATGCATGGAAACCCTGAATTGCAAGTTGAAGTGCTATGCCTCTATTTCAACTTAATATCTCATTACTTAATAACTCATTATTCCCAGATATTATCCCATTATTTCAACTTAATCTCATTATTCTGACTTAATAACTTGATTTAATATTATGTCATTATTTTTGACATATCTCTTTATTTTGGCTTAATATATACCCCACAATCTATCAATAACAGTAATTTGATAAATATTAGCTTATAATTCTTATTCCGTATGTTTACATTAAAATAACAACATAGCACCTTGACATTTTTTTTTTCACAACTTGCAGTTCGGGGCGTCTTCAGAAGAAGAAGGCATTATTAAATAAATTCATTTTATATTGATAGATTGTGGGGTATTAACTATTAAGTATAAAATGCAAAAAAATGTTGAGGTATATCTTGAAATAATGGGTTATTAAGTCAAAACAATGAGAGTCAGATAACATATTTTGAAATAAGTTGTTAAGTAGAAAAAATTAGATATTGAGCCAAAATAATGAGATATTAATATCACATTATTTGATAGTCAAGTCAAAATAATCATATAATAAGCTGAAACAACATACTATCTTGAAATACTGAGGTATTAAGTCAAAATAATGACATTATATCTTGAAATAATGAGTTATTAAGCCCAAACTAGTAATTACTAAGTTGTAATAAGAGCTTCTTCTTTCAGCTGCTCCCATTAGGGGTCGCCACAGCAGACCATCCTTCCCAATTTATGATCCACATATTTGATTTGGCATAGGTTTTTACACCGGATGCCCTTCCTGACACAACCCTCCCCAACCTATCCAGGTTTGAGACTGGCACTAAGTATGCACTGGCTTGTACAACTCCAAGTGAGGTCCGTGAGGTTCAAACCTGGAACCTTCTTTCTGTGAGGAACCACTGCACCACTATGCTGCCCACTAAGTTGTAATAAGATATTACATTGAATTAAGAACATAGTCTCTCAAAATACCAAAATATTAAGTAGAAATAATGATATAGCTTGATGATTAAAAAGAAAATAATTCCACTTTTTTTTTTATAATTATGCAGCTGTATGCATGAGATAAGGTGACCTAATCTATTTTACAATATATCCATGAGATTAAATGAAAAGTGTTGGTGTCCTGCGACAGAATAGCAATCCAAAATACCAAGTAAAATCAATAGAAAAATAGTTATAAAAGAAGAAAATGCAAGACATTTGGCAGTGAACCTTGGAGAATATTCAAAGACTGGCCAAGCAATCAGTCAAGTATAACAACTGAGAGGAGGTTACAAATGCTGCTCATAGGATACCAAAAAGATTGGCCATACATGTTATTCTCATTCTGATTTTTTTTATTAGTAATATGTTCAGGTTTACATGTAAACCTAATAATAAAATCAATGCACTTGTTGGTATAAACTAAATGTCCTAATCTCCATTTTGTAATAAGGGTATACAAACTTTTGCACTTCAGTTTTGCTCACAAAGACAAAGGTTGGTCTCTGAAGTTTGCCCCTGATAAACACGTGACTCATGCCCCAGAGTCTGCAGGGTAAACAGTGTTTATAATGCTGATAATTATATGCTGTGCCTTTCAGTACTGTAAATAGACTGACTTTTGGTTATTGGGTTTGCTGTGGTGAAGACAGGTGGTGCTGGTGGTTGCCTGGTGTGTGTTATTACTTGTCATGTCTAGGTCCTGGGCTGAGTTGTTTGTCAGGTGTTTCAGGAACCAAAATGTCAAGAGGCCACAGCTGCACATTGTCCTGTCTTACTCACAATGAGTCAGAGGTGATTAAAGCTTGTTTTTGAGCACAAGTTGGCTTGAAAAATGGGTTTTTGTGTTTGCAAAAATATCTGAGAAATTAATTTTCATCCTGAGCTGTAACATACAGATGAACTATGTATGGATTTATACAAATACAAATGTACTTCATGTGTATTACATTTATTTAATTATACAAAGTAATGTACAAGAATCAAATCCAGCTTTATACTCAAAGGTTGAGGGTTTGAAGGAAACATTGAGCCTGAAACACATTGAATATGTTTATAATGAAATATTTGTGACGTGTTTAATGATTCTGGTCCTAATTTGTTGGTTGGTACTGGTTGGTGCAGACGTCCCAAAGGGACACTGGTGGTGCAGTTACAGCCATGTTTATTAGAAACAAATTCAACAATCTCAAACATAAGGGATAACAATGTGTTCGATGTTAGCGCATAAAAACAGAAGAGCTAGAGCCTTTTTTCTCACTCACCATTTTCCAGCAACGTTAAACATCATATTAATGAGAAATCCAACATGGAAATAGTAGAGACAGCAAATGTTGGACTCTAAGTTTCAGAATACAATCCAGCTAGTAAGGGCAAAATCTCAATGCACCGCTATCAGCAGGAAAACAGACCAGCATGTCGATGAAATTAAAAACAGATCATTTTATTACGAAACAAAAATCTCGGATGTCATTCATTCAGGGTGGGTTTTTCCTTTACGGACTTGCTCAAATAGTGGCTGTTTGGTACTTTTTGTTTCTCCAACAGGGTGCAGCCACATGTCCACTAATATGGGTGCCAAAGCATTACATAATTATATGCGGGCATTTCCTAATGCAAGGCCTAAAATATAACCATGTAGGATTTTACAAGTTTTTACCTCAGGGTTTAACAACATATTTTAGCACCCAAAGTCAAATCCTTCCATGTCTACACCCAGCATAGAGATATAGATATCAAGACCAGTTACACACAAGACGATAGCAACTTTTGTGTGTGTAGTTTGCTCAAGGAAAATTCTGCAAATGTTAGGATCATCAATACTGCTCTTATTCTGCTTTGTTCAGGTCTTATTTCAACAGTTCACAAAATAACAGTGATGTCACCAGTTCACAGAACAGCAGTGTTTTTGTTGTGGGAACGGAATATGTTTTCCTTTCCAGTTGCAAGCACTGAGTTTTAACCATTCAGCTAACTCTGCCCTATTTTTCAGTAAAATAAGACCCTGTGCATGCTTTTGTCGTTTTCCGAATTGTTTTGTACTACCAGTCTGTAAAATTATTTCAGTATTTTCCATGTGTTAAAGACATGACTCTACACTATCTTCCTCTGGGCCTTAAACTTGTGTTACAATTTATTTATATCATCATGTACACCACTATTATTAGCAGTATACAGTAAACTGTATTATTGGAAATAGTGTTTGCTATACTTGGGCACCCAAGCATCAGTTTTTGAAGGTTTTTTGTTTGTTTGTTTGTTTGTTTGTTTTGCCTATGACATACTTTGACACCTCAACTTTAAAAAACAAACATATTTTACCAAAATTACATTACATTTTTAATCTTGGATAGCCTTCCTAGCCAATGTTCAGTACAAAAGCAGTTTAACAAACACAGTCAGTCTGCTTAAAGATGTCTAAAGCCTTGCATGTTTACCTCAAACAGTGAATGTCATACTCTGATCAAGTTACTGGATAGATATGTGCTGTAGTGAAACAGACTAATCAATTCTGTTTGTAATTAAATGCTGTGAAAGTGATTCACTGAAGTCAGAATGAAATCTTTAAATACAATTTTCTTCCTTTCCACTTCTGCAGGTCATGAGACTTCAAAATGCCAGAACTTATGATTGAGATGCATTCAAAAGAGAAACATTTCATTTTAAGAAAGTCTGTCATTTTCAGAAGAGTATATATATAATAATAATAATAATAATAAAAAACAAAGTCAAAATTTCACTATGGGTTTGAACTGGGTCTTTTTGACATGAAAGTCTTTGAAAGACCCCACAGGGGGAAAGTGAACAACACTGGAGGTAAATATCATTGTATTTCAGCTCCATCCTGAACATCCTGCGTTTTATTATATAGACACAAGTGTTTTACTGGGAAATACACCACTCGTATTTGTCATACGAACTACATCCAGGACATTGAGTAACGTATTTTCCAATATCTTCACTCGTGAGGATATCGATGAATTGTTTTGATTAACTTG
>JAOTRR010000036.1:9244746-9265315 GCA_028570945.1 Gogo arcuatus
GAGCCCTGGGACATAAAGCAGCCAGCCACTCCACCATCAACAAACCTGAGTGAACACATGAAGTTGGGGGGGCAGCAAGTGAGTGGGTGAGTGGGTGGGTGGGTCAGACAAGTACAGTGGCCCAGAAGGGCAAGGCACCAAAAATAAGTTAAATTTAAATTAAGAATCAACTTTAAATAAAAAGAGTCAACTTAGTTATGAGGGTAAGGTATGTAGCTAAGGGTAAATTTGTGCACTACTTAAAAAATTTTATGCAATGTAATTTACTGATTCCTCAACACTCAACAAACATTCGTTCATTCGTTCATTTGTTCATTCATTCATCTGTTCATTCCTTCATCTTCAGTAAGCACTTTATCCTTGTTTTAACGTTTTTGAACAGTCAGACGAAACTGTGGTGTGGTGGTATGATAGTTATTACAGATATAAGATATAAAGCCAGATATAAAATCACATTAACATTTCTTATTGTTCACTTAAAATTCAGTAATTTCAACACAAGTACTGTATAAATAACATCAGGTGAATCGAACTCAACTGCAATAACATAACTATGAAAAGTGGTATATGATATCAAATATTTAAAGTCTTTTAACTGTTTGTGTCCTGTTAATGAAATATTTAGAAATGAAAAGCTCTAAAGGTTCAATAATTAAAAAATATTTGCATATATTTATATATTCTGCCTAACTGTAGTATTTATATAAAAAATAATTCTGCATTGCAATAATAAGGGGTTGCTTGAATTTCTTACACTAAAAGGGGTCTTTGGCTTCTCAACATAATCATCATTTTACATCATACATTCAGTCACACACTCATACTCCATTTGGCGATCAAATGTGCCATTTTGTCAGCCAGATGTAAGTCATTAGACTCCTGTTCAAACCTGTGGACTACTCTGCTTTAACACACGCCTGGCAGCGCGCTAGTGAAATTAACAAACAAACCGAACACTCCCTTTTCTCCACCTTCTAACTCAGCAGTGATGAGAACTTCACATCAGATGTTACACACTTCAGCATATGTACTGTGGTACATTTATTGTAATTCAGTAAACTGTGATTTTCAGATAAATGTTTGTAAAACTTTAGGTGTAATGTCTTCCAGATGTTGAGTGTAATCAGTGTATCATGTTTCATGCCATGTGAACTGATATGACAGTGTGTGAAATTTGCTTTCCACAACATAATTGAAATGTTTATTAACCATTTTCATTTCCTAAAATAAGGCGTTCCATGTGAGTAATCAGCGTTTCTTTTCCACAAACACAATATCTATCACTCGCTCCAGATGTTTGTTTTCTCTAAACTGACTTGATCAAGATCATGTGCGATGTTCACATCTGTGCATCTGCGTAGATGCAATCGATGTGGTCTAAATACTCACCCAAGAATGGACTCTGACTGTAAGCCTGCTGTTTGGAGTAAATTATAATAGCCAGTTCTTATTCTTTCCTTTTTGTCGCAGGGATGGTTTTTTTTTTTGCCTTCTCATGTAATGCCAACAAACCTCAAATGATTGGACCAGGATTATAGCCTTCCAAACAATATAATTATTAACCCATTAAAGAAACCTTATTTTGAGCAGCCCAGTTCCAAGGTGCATCTTTCCAATGGAGAATTTTGCTATAAATGACTGTGTTATATTGATCAAGACTCAAATTCAGCCCAACTATATGGATTTTTTAAAAATAAAATCTTCTTCACTGAATGGAATTCCTCTGGCCTGAATAAAGGAACGGTTTGCTCTCCGAAGTGCATCCAAACTATCTGAAGAGCATCTTGCAGTGTTTATCAAACTTGATGTGTTGCCATTATTCATTGTATCGCTGCTTCTGAGGATTGCTTGCAAACTGCCAGCTATTTGCATGACTATAAAATGCAAACTATGTACTCGATCAGCCAAGACATTCTTGGTGACTGTTCGATATTGATGAAAATCTTGAAGTTTGGGGGAAGTATGTAATTTAAGCATACTTTTTTTACACAATACTAAACTGGGGCCAGGGTCTTCAGTTTGATCCTAAGCTCAACTTACTGTCTGTGTCGATTTCGCATTTTCTCTCTGTGTCGTTATGGGTTTCCTCTGGGTTTTTAGGTTTCCTTTCACCTCCCAAAACCATGCAAGTAGGTGGACTGGCTATGCTAAATGTCTCCTAGGTGTGGATGTCATTAATGTAGGCGACATTGCGTCCTAGTGCTGTGGTATAAATTTTGTTATAGATATAAAGTCTAACTGGCTGGTCATTTGAATTATATGGGTTTACAATTGTGCCAGTCACATTAACATGTTTCTTATTGGAAGGTGTTCAGTAACTTAAAAAGACGTATAAATAATGTCATCTTGAATTGAACTGTTACACCATGTAGCACAACTGTTACACCATGTTACACAAGCACCTAAAATGCTAACATTTTAGCTTTAATTATAAAGCTGCATGTCTTATAAAAACTATGATTAGACAATTTGGGTGAATGGCAACTGAAAATAATGATTTTTCCCCAATAAAGCTAAATTATAAATGAATCAGAATCTCACTCACTCACTCACTCACTCACTCACTCAGGGAGCTATACCCTGGGTAGGACACCAGCCCATCACAGACTCAGAATCTAACTGCTAGTCAGAAAAGAAGATTAGCTATTTGTCTTACAGTTTTCAATCTTCATTTATTTAATTCCATAATTTATTTACTTCATTCTCTTCTCCTCCTCTTTTTGATATCTGACATTTCTGTGGACTTTAGTGATCAGCTTTCAGGAGCGCCAGTTAATTATCCAGAGTCCTCACCTACACTAAACGTTCGGCACACATCACCCCTATCCTGCAGAACCTCCACTGGCTCCTTGTTCTATTTCGCATTCAGTATAAAATTATTCTGTTCACATTTAAAGCACTCCATGGCCATGCTCCTCAATATCTAATAGAATTATTTCAACCCTACTCTCCCATTTGCAGTCTCAGATCTTCATCTTCTGGTCTGTTGTCCGTCCCCAAATTTAAACTATCCACCATGGGTTCCAGGGCATTTAGGGTTGTAACCCCCAAGCTGTGGAATTCTCTCCCTCAGTGTTTTTAGGATTGGACATCTCTTCACGAATTCAAAAATCATCTCAAATCTGATCTCTTCTCTCTCTGCGATCCCTCCTCCTGATATTTTTCTCCTGATCACTAACTATTCTCTCTTCTTCAATGCTTTAAGCTTGTCTGTTATCTGTATGCTCATGTACATTGCCATTTTGTTTTCTGTGTCTCCTACCTGTCATGTTTTCTTTTGGTTGATTTGCTTCCCTTTCTGTAGTGCCATTACTTTGTAAAGCGTCCTTGGGTTGGTGAAATGTGCTATATAAATTAAACGTTGTTGTTGTTGTTGTTGTTATCTTACTTGTCATTTTTCCCCAAAACATTCCTTGTTGGTTTACAACAATTTCACATTGGGATCATAATTAACCTTCTGAGACATGGACATTTTCAGTTGTTTGTTCTGGGTGTGTAAAGGTAGGTGTTTAAATACTTACAGTATTCAATTTTGTTGATATGGTTTAAATCACGGTCTTCACTGGGAGTCTGAAAAGAGGATTAACCGTAGACATAATCCTACAAACTGATTTAATTGGCTAGTATAATGGCAGCTACAGCCAGGATAAAATGGAGATGTTGACATGGAGTCTGTTTTACATTTTGCAGTTATGATTCAATGATATTCAGTGCACACAACAGCAAAATGAGCTGAAGAGGAAGGAGGCTGGTCACCAGCTTTCCAGATATTCTGTGTCCATTACCCATCTTTATGCCCTTTATTCTGTGTAGTTCATCAGGAAATACTGTTTAGATTGTAATCACAGAAAATCACAATCTTTACTGTTTCAAGTGGACATGCCAAAAAATTTGACTTTAAGCTACCATCTTAACTTAGCCGATTACTTCACTTGTGTGCCTCTACCTTTATTTTTCCATTGTTTCTCCAATCATATTCTGATGGATCAATGAGAAAAAATAATAATCATAAAAATTCCTAGTTTGTCATTCTTTTCATTCAGTACTTACATTAATCAGTAAGCAAGCTTTATCCTGGTCAGGGTCACAGTGGATCCAGAAGACAAGGCAGGAAAATATCTTGGACACCACTATCCACACACACATTCATACCTAGGGGCAATTTAGCATGGCCAATCCACCTACCAACATGTTTGGCACATTTCACACTGGTGGCATGTTCCCCACTGGGCCACCATGCTACCACCAATTAGCAACGAATAACGCATATGCAAAGAAACATAGATCAACAGGGATGGTAAGGAGAGCATCACATGGAACACTCTCTTTACCAGTTATCTTTAGCTTTAGAGTGTTTTTGGGAAACTGGGTTCAGGTTTGTTATGTGAATGCCACATAGTCTAAATACAACAGTATGATATTTTATCCATTTAAAATTGTCTGCAAAATGTATGCTTCTTTTAACCAGCATATCAATCCACTCTCTATTCATACAATATACTCAGGACCTTTTCTGAACATTTGGGGGCCCTAAGGGGGAAAAGTCAACTGATCAGGCTACTGTTGTCATAGCTAGTAGTAACGAGCTAGCAACATCACATGTGTCAGCCTAAAACGTCTTACTTTAGATAATAATTAGTTTAGTTAGCCAGTTAGTTACAAGCATTTTCCATTTCAATTACATTAGCAAGTGGAAGCAAGAAAGTGGACAAACTGAAATCCAGTTAATTAGCATTCATTTCTTACTGGTGTTTTGGGTCTGTTTCTCCTCTTCTCTTTCTTTTTTTTCCTTTTTGTGTTTGTCTGCCCCAGATAAATATAAATGGTTAATGATTGCCATGTCTTTGTGGTGTTCTGAATTTAGTTACCAAATTTAGTTATGCAAATTGCAATTTCTATTCTTTTCACACACTAAGGGGGTGGGGCTCTGTGCCCGCCTGATACATAAACCTTTTCACCAAATGATAGTAAAGTGTGCTTTTTTGCACATCTATTTTAAAAATCATGGGGTACCCTGGTGGTCCAGGGGCCCTATGGTGCTTATAGAAAGATATGGCCCTGAATGACATGGTTCTCAAAAAAGTGGGATCCGGGGAGCCCAGGGTTACATGAAGCATCATCATTTATTTAGTTATTTATTTAGTTATTTATTTATTTATTTATTATAGTGGTGGAATTTACAACCCATTGTTAGCATTTTTTTTTTATTGAGAGGCACCAATAAATAGCCAAAATGCACACATTTAAATAATGAGCCTAATATTTAAATGTTTAAAAATCATATTTAAGTATTAGTAGTGCTATGTCATAAGGTGGTCCTTATATTCTTTTTTTTTTATCAGGGTACCTGACTGTAGAAAATTCGAGAACCTCTACACTAATCCACATAGCCCAAATTCATTTCCACAAATACTGACTTGGAATGTGGAACACCGAGAAACAGCCAGATGGCAGATTATGTGGTTTAAACCAATCTAAATTCCCATAAATGTGTCCGTGACAGAGAAACAGAAGACAAAGGTGCCTGTCCTTCCCTATTCAGACATTTGTTAGTAATTAGGCTGGGACAGGACTGGCCTGCAAAAGCATATTCTCTCTCTCTCTCTCTCTCTCTCTCTCTCTCTCTCTCTCTCCCCTACTCCATCTCTCCCTCCCCTTCCTTCTGTCCTTCTCGCACTGAGAAACACACACTCCGATCTCTGTTGTGTCTCTCCAAACTACACGTTTCTGAGCTTCTTCTAGTTCTGCGGAAGAAGAGAGGCATGTTCTGGAGCCGCTGCTACATATGCACACTTGCTTAAACATGTAGCTGCCCAAAACGGCAAGTAGGCTCTGATTACAATTAAGTGGACTTGTTCTAAACAAGGATACTTATTCAAGACACGCATGCAGCTGCATACTTAAACAGACAGTAGAGGACCTGTAAAGAGAGACAGTTCTCAAGACTACCTGTTCATCGCCATACCTTCTGAAACATCTTTACACACCAAATATGAAAGGTAAGAAGAAATTCTCTGGTCATTTTTCAATTTCATTAACACAGATATTAAATAAAAGTTCCTTCACTCTGAAAAGTGGAGGTGGTTTGCTGTATAGACTGCACCTCTCACCCCTCTCAGTGTCTGGGGAAAATCAGCATTTGTTGATCTTGGATGTAAGACAAACTCATAGAGAGGGGTTTATATTAAACTTCCCCATTCTCAGCACTCGCACATTTGCTTTGGCATTTCAAACGAACTCCTGCATAAACAATATTGATCGAGGGGTATTTAAGATTTTGGTGTCCTGCAATGATTTTTTTTCACTGGAAAAGATACGTTTTGAAGGCAGAAGTATCATATGGAGAAGGTTTGGTAAGCTGCTTCTATAAGGAAAGGGAGCAGGTAGGAGGTCTGTTTCTCTTTATTTGAGCTCGTATCCCAGAGAGCTGCAGGAAAGGTGCATGTTGGCGATCAGCAGACAGGCAGCAGGTGTGTAACTGGAGATCCAGATCACATGCTCCAGTCTAGGCATGACTAAAGACATACCAATTCATGTGTATTGACAGGTGGTGTAAAGTTATACTAATTTGACTCTGGTGTTAATATTTGCAGTACAGTCACACTGCTTCAGAACAGTGTGAATGAATAAATCTGGGTATCTCTGTATTTTTCAAATCTGATACCACACAACCAGCTCATTTTATTATTGGTGTTTGTTATTTATTAATTAATAAATGACCTTACTTCAGCACTACCTTTATGCCTTCCATCATGCTTCTCTGTGCCTGTCAGTACAATGAAGGAGGCGTGGCCTCTGTGCCTGTAAATTCCAGTAAATGGGGTGTGGCCCCTGTGCTTTTCAGGTCAATGAAAGAAATGTGGCCTCAGTACCTGTCAGTCCCAATAAATGCTTTGTGCCTGTCAGGCCTGATGAAGGAGTTGTGGCCTCTGTGCCTATCAGTCCAATGAAGGAGGTGTGGCATCTGTGCCTATCAGTCCAATAAAGAAGGTGTGGCCTTTACGCCTGTCAATCCCAGTAAAAGCTTTGTGCCGGTCAGTCATGATGATGGAGGTGTGGCCTCTCTGCCTATCAGTCCGATGAAGGAGGCATGGATGCCTCTGTACCCTCCAGTTGTAGTGAAGGAGTTGCCTGTAAGTTCTGTGCCTGTAAGCTTCATTAATGAGGTGTGGCCCCTGTGCCTGTAAATTCCAGTAAATGAGGCATGGTCTCTATGTCTGTCAGTTCCAATAAATGTTTTATGTCTGCCAGTCTTAATGATGGAAGTGTGGCCTCCTAGCCTGTGAATCCAATAAAGGAGGCATGGCCTCTTTTTCAACCAATTAAAGGAGGTGTGGTCTCTATGCCTTTCTGTCCAGTGAAGGAGGTGTGGTTTCTATGCCTGTCAGCCCAATGAAGGCAGTGCGGTTTCTGTGCCTGTCCTACCCCCTTTCCACCAACATGAACTAGGTGCTAGTTCTGGGCTGGTGCTTGTGTCAGTTCAGAGATGGTTCAACTTACAAACGTTCTTAGAACCAGTGTGATTTTCCATGGGCTAGAGAGCCAATATATAGCCATGTCATTATGTCACTGTATGCGTCTGTATACATCTCCATTTTCCCAGCTCCGGCACCAAGCACAACAACAGCAATGGCAGACTACTGACTACTGGATTAGGCAGACTAGATGCTACACTAGCTCTTGGTTTGTTTGTCATGATAATCCTACCCCCAGTCCCTGACATAAGTGGTTCTTGGTTGTAGCAAAGTGCCAGCAAAGTGTTGGTGAACGAACTAACGTATCATATACAAATAAGCTAGAGTCAGAATGGTACCGGAAATAGGACACAACTGTTGGAAATTTCAGCATTTCCATTAGATGTGTTATTACACTGAGTATTTCATGCAAATGCAGGAAATGCACCTTCACTCTGAGTTATTAGCAAATCTGACTTCTAAAGTGGTAAAGTGGTGATGATTCATGTATCTCGTAACGAGTCTGAACGAAGTACAGTATGTGCTGAGATAATGCTATACCTATGAAAGCATACCTTATTGTCCAAATTGTAATTTCTTTATTAATATTCACATATGGCATATGTTTGTGGCGTGTGTGTCAGTTCAACAGTTTCTGCCCCAGACCACAACACATGCATGCTTTAGTTCATTTCTCACTGTTTGATGAAAATGCATACACACATTCCTTGCATTTCATTGCTTCAAAACAGGACCACACGCTCATTATAAAGTACATCTGGAAGAGTTTGTTTGTTGATGAGGATCAAGTAGGACTTGTCATTGTGTGTTGTAAAAGGGCTTCATTGTGCATCTCTGGAATTTGGGTAAAACATCTAGCACATTGAAATGAATGCACAATCATTTTGGTTTTTTTTGGAAATTTGAAACAACCATTAAAGATTAAGACTCTAAACACCTCTGGAAATCTTCATCCTGATTCGTTGCATGAGAAAAAGATCATTGAAAACATTTGACACACCACATGCTTTGTGTATCCGGGATCCTGAGTGGTGTTATGTTGCTGGGCTGCGTTACACAGAGTTCATAATAACAGCATGCAACTGTACTGCATTCAAATATTAACTTTCTATCAAAACAGCAAACATACACACATTTATTTATTGAAAAGACGAGCATTCATAAGCTGTGATTTGGGACGTAGTTCAAGAACACAAACCACTGAAGAGCTCTGGATTGGAAGGTGAGACCATGCTCTGTTAGATGGCAGTGGATTATACAATTGCCCAGCAATTATGCAATTATGCAAATTATGTCATTTAGCAATCCAGAAAGGAAAAAATAAACAAATAAAAGGAAATTATTTATTATTCTTTTGTCAGAAACTAGTTGAAAACCGCAAGGCTTCTACTTGGCACAGAATGTGCATTGGCTCACAGTTGCCAAAAAAACCCCTTTCATCATCACAGTCTTGATTTCAATACAATCAGCCATCTCCGGAATTACTGTACAGAACAGATTCAGAGATTATATGTAATGACTATATATCATAGTGATTCATATGGATATGGTTACTCACTCAGCACAGTTCTGAGTTGAACTAAAGGTCACGTGTGTAACAACATTACCACATCTAATGCTCTTATTTTTACAGGACGTGGACAGTATGCTATTAAACATCTGGCCAAGTATATAAATCACCTTTACTGCTTCTGTCCACTTACACCTGAGAATGAAACTGCTGAGGGTTTGAGGGATCCAGAGCCTATCATGGGAATACTTGAAATGAGGTGGGAGTACACCCTGAATGGGACTCCAGTACACTGTCACACACACATTTAGGGTAAAGTGACAGAGTAACGTGGGAAACATGGACGCATGATGCATCCGAGATATGTGAAGCCAGACCCTCACTAAAAGTCATAGGGTGGCTAAAAATGTTTTGAAGAGAGCACTAAATGCCCAATTCTGTATTCATGAGCTCACCAACACTCATGATTGGCTACTGCCACTCTGATTAACAGGGGAGAAAGAGGAAAGCAGTTCCTTCCACCCAAAATAGATCTTCTGGATGGCTGCAGCTTTGTCTGGATTTAATTTTAGGATTTCCCAATGGCAGAAAGAAACGTAAACACAAGCAATGTATTTGCTTTTCCATCCAAATATAGCCCAAAATGTAACATAATCCATATACAATACACCTTTTCACTATGGAGCATCATTGTGTGTGCTATACAGTTTCACAATCCATAAACATACATTTCTGCACTTAAACTTGTTTAAGTCTTACATCAGAAGACAAACTGGAATACTTGGTTTCCTGCTGACTCATCACTCTCATTAAACCAAATTCTCCTTGTGTTCTCCAGCTTCAGCAAACCCACCATTTCCTGCAGTGTCCTGGACACCCATTCCAAACATCCTGCCCTTTCAGACATTTAGAAGTTGGTGTACTTTTGAAGGTTGCTTCTGTTAGATGAGCCTCAGCAGTTTTTCGAAAGTAGGCTTCTGAACTTGTTTTTGGAGGAGATGGCTGCCATCCAGACCAGAGGATCTCCTGAATTTTTCCTCTGTGTTGTTGGCAGCACTAATGGCAGTGGCTTAGGTTAGGTCTGTTGATCCTGGAGACACCTGCGTAGCCATGCCTGGGTTGGAAAAAGTGCAGACAGATGGCATTCCTGCACATTTCTTGGTCTGTTGGTCTGGTACAGTACTTCAGCTCCAATTGGCCCGCACACTCAGGGCAGATGATGCCCTTTAGCTGCCCTGCACACCAGCTTTAAAAAACACGCCAGCTTTAAAAACATACCAGCTGAATTTAGTGCAAGTGGAAGCTGACTTTGGGAAATGTGCCAGACCTACAGCATGTTGTTTTTCAACTTTTGTGATTACACACTGATTCTGAATTTTTACAATGTCCAGAGATAATGATATATGTGGTATATTGAGATTATCATGAATCAATGGACTCAAAGCTGCACACTTTAGCATCATTTAAAGAAGCCATGAACTAAAAAAAATAGGATTGAAAAAAAAATGGCTCACATCTTGGGTGACTGATTATGATTTTATAGATTGGTGTTTAAGATAAGATTGTTAACATAGACCAACTTTTAGCAGCAGAACCTGAATGCTATTCTAGTAAGATAGCCAACCTAGCTAATGGTAGGGAAAAACAAAATACTTTGATTCACTGCCATGGTATATTTTATAGGTTTACCTTCTGTTAATTTATTCACTGAAAATTACAGATTCGGTCCTGAAATTCTACTCATATCTGTATACCATTTAGTTGAGCAGCTGCTAGCTAGCCAGTTAGTTAAGTCAGCTTATTAGTGATACCTAGGGTAGCAGGAGGACATGGTTGTGTTTCCAGATATCATTTTTTATGTTATTCATACATCCTGTCATTACTGAGGGTAAAAGATTAGGGCAGCTACACTAAGATCAGTCAGATATTTAGCTTGGTATAGTGTTTTTGGTGTGAGACAAATGAAAAATTGGATGTATAGCAAAAGAACAAATTCTTCAAAGTATTGAAGCAAAAACATTAACTTGACAAAAGAATGAAGTGAATATATTTGAAGTTAGCAATATATTTTTATATCCTTCAACCCTCTAGTGAGCTTGACTCAAACAAGTTCCACAAGTCATTTCTTTAGCATCTGTTAATCGACCTTTGGCCCAACTCACTCTGACTGACGCTGGTATAATTTACAGTGTGTTTGTGTAATGTACCAAGCGGAGCCATTCCTGTTAGATCCTTCATCTTCATGCTGTTCAAGTTCAGTTATGCTATTCTTACTCTTGTTTTTTTCTTTCTCCTCTCACAAAAGGAGATATATTTTTCTTGAACTACTGATTAAACCACACTCCTATCTCTGATTTCTTGGTTTTTTTGCATTACTGTATAGTGCATTAGGTGCCAAATATGACCTCATGTTTAGAAACAAGCCCAAGTTGCATGGTTTGTGTCATAGAGGGCAGAACTGTCAGTTTGTTTTTGTTTGTTTTTCTTTTTTCCCCCCTTTTTTCTGAGGGGGCAGGGGAGTGGGTGGGGGCAGGGGGAGGGAGAATGTAATCTGTGATTTATGGATTTATGGGTACAGTGACTGTGTGTGGGTTCATGTTTCATATAACTGGCTATGATTTAAAAACTTCTTATTTCACAGAGCTGAATTCTCAAATCTGATTGATCTGACTGTTAAGTGGGTGATCCAAAAGCATGATGTGTTGTTCAATAATAAATTAACAACTGTAATCTTTAGCAACTTGCTGTGGTATATGAGGAATAACCACACATTAAAATGTGTGGTTATAGGAAAATAATCAACTTCAGGTTGGTATGAGTAACTCTACTCCACATGAGGTGGCATCAAACCACCCTGTTGTTGATGTTTTTCCTTTAATAGCATGCCGCCAAGTGTTTTATGCCTAACTAATCCAACACCCTTGAATTCCTTTTGCTGCAGAAAGTTATTGCGGCTATGAGAACCAGCTCTTCAAAGGTACTGTGAAGTTTTTCTCTCTTTCACTTCTTCCATGATTTGACCATTTATTAGTCATTTGGATTGTTTTAATACATTAGTTTGAACTGAATAAAATAGAACAATTTGTCCTGTTTTTATTCTTTAAAAGATTAAATCTTAAAAAAAATCCAACATAGCAGTCCACCCATTATAATCTATGTTCTGTCAGTTGGGGAGATGGAGAAGATGGAGAGTTTTAATGTGCCTCAAAGGAGTTTGCAACATTGATATTAGGCAATTATGTAATTTGTGCTGCTATTCATCCATGAAACAGAAAAGCTCTTCCAATCGTGAGTCATTTATCTTTTGAATAATGTTTGTTCTCAGAAGAGGACCTGACTGGAGAGGAGGAGGAGATGCCTCCGTTCAGAGGTTAGACAAACGCATTTCGCTATACAAAAACATCCGGAATATTACACCACTGCTAACAGTATGATAGATACATAACTACATGCATGCTGTGTGAACATTCAAAACAAAATTTGATCTTACTAAGCATAAATGAATTAGAGGCCAAGAAAACAGAGAAGAAAATGTATGAATGCATGAATGACATGATGATATGATACTAAAATGAAAACTCTAGGAGATTTACACTTGTTTGTGAAATGTGCTGAGAGAGTGCATCAACACAGCTTAAACAACAGTGTTGTTTATGTCCCTACATCTGTTTCATACAATTCTCTGTGAAACTAGGCAATAATGTGTAAACTCTAAACATCTGGCACAGTCTGTGTTGTTCGTTAAGTAGAAACTTAACTCCAAGCTATGTTGTCACTTGGAGAATTTTTGTAGAGTAGAACTATTGGGCTTAGGTTTAAATTACTATTAGTTTTGGTGGTTACTCTTATAATGGCACCACAAATCTCTTTAAAATGAGCTTATGGTTTGGCATAGGAAGCCATGCACTCAAGACTTGTTTGTGTCCACAGGAAGAACCCGAGGAGGTTGTGTGAAATGCCAGCAGACTCATTCTCTCCAGCTGGCGGTCAGAGTTCTCTACGGCTTCTTTGCCTTCATAGTCATTGCTTTGGCAGTCCTGGCTGCTCTGGGTGAGCTAATGCTATTCTGGTTAAAATATGATTCATTCATTCATCTTCATTAACCACTCCATCCTGGTCAGGGTTGTGGAGCCTATCCTGGGAACCCTGGGCATAAGGTGAACCAACAGTCCAGTCCAGTCCATCTCAGAGCACCGTGCATACTCTCATTCAAACATAAAGAGAGTTCAGCATAGCCAATCCACCTACCAGCATGATTCTGGGAAGTGGGAAGAAACTGGAGAACCTGAAGGAAGCCCATATGGACATGGGGAGAACATGCAAAACTCCGCACAGACAGGAACCCAAGCTCAGGCTCGAACTGGGGGCCCTGGAACTGTGCTATGGATATCATGGTTATCATGCCATAGATAAAGCTTTCAGTTTTGCTTACAAATAAAAAAAGACATCTGTTTGTCATTAGTGATGATTAGTATTAGATGAGTAAAAATTGGCTGGTCTGTATTTGAAAGACATTCATGTCTTTTGAAGTGTTTAGGTAAGCCATCACACTGTCCACTATGGATACCATGAAATGAAATATCCTTATAAAGTTCATTTCCACATTTGGAATTTAAAAAGGCACCGTGGTTACAAGTCTCATATCACCAATCAGTCCACGAGAGTTTCCCACTTTCATCATGCTTGATTTCACTGCCTGCTCAGTTACTCAGTGGAATTGTAAAGCACAGAGAATTGAAACCAAGGGGGTTGACTGAAGAGCAGTGGAACTACCATATAATTGCTGAATCATATGAGCAGGCCAGCTTACCTGTCAGCCACTGCAGGGTCTACAGATGTTTCTCTTCAGATGTATCTCGGTTTTCAGAGTAATTGCAGGATTGCAACGCAGTAAATCCATGCTTGCAGATTTACAGATAACAACACAGGGACCTCAACCAATTCCAAAACACACTCGAGGCTCTGTGATGGTGCTGACTTTTTACTGGCAGGACACAAAATTGACCTAAAAATCCGTGGCCTAATGCAGTGAAAACAAAAGAATTGGAAAACTCCAATTCCATCAATGTGAGTTGCTGTTACTGCTAAAAGAAAAACAAGATCGTGTGAGGGCAGAAACATTCGTACACATCTGTTTTATATTCCTCAGTTGCCCAACATGGGTGTAAAAACAGCAAGCTTTCAAGCTTTGAAATAAGGTGTATTATTTCATAAAATCCATCAAAGAGCAAGAAACTAATAAACTTTGAATTATGCAAAGTATGTTAGGTGCTAGAGGAGTTATACTGTAATCTATCATTATTAATCACTGTTTTATAACTATAGGAACTTTTCATCACCTTGTGGAAACAAGGAAAACAAGTTACAAATGCGTGTAGTCAGACTGCAAACTACACGCATTTTCTGCAATGCTGCATTTTAGTCTGAGGATTTAGGTCTTATTGGAGAAACCTTGAAATCTTTTTTTTTCTGTCTCTGTGCCAAGGCTTTGAACATTTTTATTAATCCCTGAACTCTGAAATTAATCACATTCATTTATGTCATCAGTTTTTAGGAAGGTTGACAGCTTATCTGAAGAGGAATCTCTTTATCATAAAAAGATAACCAAGGGCCAGGGGAGTACTCAAGGTAAGATTTTAACATTGTCATATTCCTGAAGAAGGAATTTACTGATGGTCGACAAAAAAAAAAAGGTGGCTCTGATCTGCTGTGGGGGTGTTGTTGTTGTTGTTTTTTTGCTGGCACGGTTTGGGGTTTGGGTCAGCTTGTCTCCTTAAGAGTTAAACATCACTACAAATCAATACAAAGTTCTTTTGAATGGAGGATGAAACATTTATATCCAGATGGCAGTGTTCTCTTCCAGGTTCAGTGAGCCCTCATACCCATCATGTGGATGGGTGCGGTGGGATCACTGAATTGTTTGATGAGGACAATCAAATCAGTTCAAATAATTTTTCAATCAATCAAATTTTTTATTGGTCACACACGTAATCATACACAGTATGACATGCAGTGAAACATTTTTTATGACTGTCCGGTGGCAAAACAGAATTTACATAAAAACAGAATTTACTTACATAGACACAGAAAAAGAAAAACATGAAAATATTTTTAAAAATAGATATAAAAGATAGATGGCAAAAATGTATGAACTGTATCTACTATAAAGTACAGATATGTGCAGTTGTATGTGATTTATGTGAAAATGATGTTAACCATGCACTATGGCCTTCACAGTCGCCAGTTCTTAACCCAGTGGAAAAAATATTGATTTTGGAGCAATGTTTGACAGTGCTCCCCACCACTATCATCAAAATACCAAATAAGAGAATATCTTTTAAAAGAATGGTAATTTGTTTTCCATCTAGAAAACTCTAAGGCAAAAGCCATGTTTGAAATCGGTCCTCTCTGCCCCTTGGGGTGGGTCATCCCCTCTGAGGTTGTACTCACACTAGGCGATCTGTATCACACCCTAGCGCATTTGACCCCCAAAGTCCGGTTCGTTTGAATAGTGTGATCGCTGAGTACCTCACTCGTGTGCGGTTCACTTGGACCGCTTGGAAGAGGTGCACTCAGGCACGGTTCAGTTGGCTCGTGCACAGTGTGATCGCTAACCGCATGGAATTTGAAGGCTATGGCGAACTTTTCAATTAATTTGAGAATATTTGGGTTAATAACGGGTCTGGTTCTCATCTTATTGATGAATGTGAATTGTAGTCAGCGAGTAATGACTCAAGAAAAATTCCCTGTTACATTATTGATGGCTTGAGAATCAGCCACAAACACAACAGATACTCATCGTTTGGAGACTTAGCTGCATTTTCTAAATATAGCAGTCATGCTTTTCTATGGTATAACCATCCAAAACCTTCAGAAATGAAATTTTTTTAATATATATATTTTTGCAGATCTCAACACCATGAACTGTACAGAATGCTACAATGCAGTTTACTTCCAGGAAGAGATCACCAAGCTCAAGAAGGAATTTGAAGACCTCCAAAAGATGGTTGTGGATCAAGAGCAGTTACTGGAGCAGACCACTCAATCACAAAACACTCTAACACAGTCCAATAACAGGATGATGAGAGATGTCCAGGCTTATGGAATTACTATTAAACGAATAAACCAATCTCTCGAGCAGTACTTGAATCAGGTAAATGGATGGCAGGCTGTTATCAATGAGACTGATCAGGGCATGAAGACATTGGTCGAAGACCAGTATGATTTGAAGGCTACTGTGCAACAGGTTAACAGTACTGTCACATTTAGTGCCTTATGGATAGATGTTCTTCAGAGGAAGGCAGAAGAAGAGGGATTGGTATTACAGAAAATGACCAAAGACTGGCAGAACTACAGCAGAACGCTTAGTGCACTCAAGTCCAATTCCAGCACCAATGTCCAAACAATGAGACTCATCCAGAGTGGCATCTCTGCCACACATCAGAGAATCAGCATGAGCTCAGATATGGTGCATGACCTCACGTTACAGGTCATGAACTTGCAGATACAGTTGGACAACGTGTCTTCTTACATTGATGAGCATGAAGAGAATATGCATGACCACCAGTATCATGCCAAGTACTATGAAAATAGGACTAGGGAAAGGTTTGTGACACTAGACACAAGAATGAGTTCCATTGAACTGGAGATTGAGACAATTGCCTCCAGCATTAATGCAACAGTCAGCCATGTTCAGAGCATGTACAAATACATCAACATGGAGACCTCATCTTGCCAGTCAAAGCTGGGCAGCCATACAGAGGACTTGCAGAATTTAAATAATACTGTTTTGCTTTTGCTAAACCTTGCTGATTCCTTGAGGTCACAATATATGATGCTTAATGTACGTCTTGATGTGGATATGAGGAACGTCTCTATGGTTATGGAGGAAATGAAGCTGGTGGACACCAGGCATGCTCAGCTGATCCAGAACTTCACCATTGTGAAAGGTAGCATTTTTAATTGTGGTACATATGCATTAGATGTGGTAAACTAAAATTTAGATGAATATAATCTATTTTCATTTTGCAGGTGCTCCTGGTCCAACAGGTCCAAAGGGGAACAGGGGTGAAACAGGACCAAGAGGTCCTACAGGATCAACAGGGATCAAGGGAGACAAGGGACGTCCAGGTGTCCCTGGTCCTCCAGGGCCAAAGGGTTTTATAGGGCCTAAAGGAGCTCAAGGGGAACGTGGATCTTCTGGAGTGAAAGGAAGCCAAGGGCTTAAAGGAGCCAAAGGGTCTTTAGGACAACCAGGACCTCGAGGTGAAAAGGGTCAAAAGGGTGACATGGGTGTTGCAGGCAAAGATGGATTGCAAGGGTCAAAAGGACCACCAGGAATCCAGGGTGAAACAGGGCTCCCTGGTGTACACGGGATTCCTGGGCCTAGAGGAGAGCCTGGACCTGTTGGCCCACCTGGACCACGTGGACCTCCTGGACCACCAGGGAACTCCACCTTGGGATGAGAAATGTTTAGACCACTCTGTTATTGTAAATTGTAGAACCTTGTGGCGTGACATAAATACCTTGCTGGAAACACAATGCTGTTACTGAGTATGGATGGATGAAATCAACTTGGAAGTAACTACAGCTGCATACATTCCCTTAAAATTTCACCTTATACAGACATTATCTTCAGTGTACATACCTCGGGCTATATACTGCACACAAATACCCAATATCTGACATGCATCACATGACCATGCACTTGGCAAGATGACAGATACCTTGTATTGATGGTGGAAGAATATGCAAAACTTACTAAAGCGCACAGTTTTAACTTTTTCCTAACATTTTGGACTTTCACTTTTTTATGGTTGAATAGATATTTTGAGAATGTCTCTGAATGATGTTATGGTGTGTTTTGATATTTGGATGGCCTTTTATTTGTTTTTCATTAAGAATCCCTTCACATATCATGACAACAAATGTTAAGGCACTTTAAATGTTAATACTATTTTTAATCAAGCCATTATTTTAGAATTAGATCTATTTTTGTATATACACCATGGTATATTCGGAGCAGGTACTCTGAACAAGATATCAAGATATACGAACATGAAATTGTGAGATTTTTAATGATCAATCCTGCGACAAAACTATTCCAAACAAAAGAGTAAAATACAGTGCACACAGTAAGAAAATGCATACTACAGCATCAATACTACATTTGTAATGTACATTTTGCTGATTTTACATGTGCAAAAAAAAACATAGTTATGCTTTTGCGCAGCATTATATATTGTGTTGCAAGAGTTTACTTTTGACAGGAGTGTTTTTACACTGTGTTAAAGAAATAAAACCATTTCTTCAAAGTAATCACAATTCCAGGATAATTCACCCAGGACTGAATACTGTACAGTGTGTAAAACTGCTTTAACCAGCATCATCTGTGCATATTTACATGTACAATGATGTAAAACTAAATATGTGTTTAATTTGGCAAAGATCAAGGACTTATTAAATTTTGCCTCTAATTAATGCATAAATCTTAGCTGAATCACTTTTTATGATGAAGAAATATAATATGTAATAATATGTCGTATTTGCTCTGAGCAAAACAAGTGAGGCCTTATTGGAAATTTGTGATTCTACAGAGATTATTCTATGGAAAAAATAATATGGTGGCCTGAGGCCTGTTCATTATAAACTAAATTCAATTTATTAAAGACAAGCAAGCAAGACAAATATAATTAACATTAAATGATGCTCACTTGTTCGAAGTTGATTCAAAGACTTTACAGCCTTTCACGCAACAGAAGCAGGTTATTGAGCGCAAGTACAGACTCACTACTCCATCACTTGTCTGTTCAGTGGCAAGCAAATAACTTAATGATCAAAAATATGCTAAGAAAAAGCAACCTAAAATGTTAAATTCAATTTTTAGTTCCCTTTGATATGAAAAGAGGTGGAAAGAATGCAAAATACACTACTACATGCTACTGTCGTAATAATCAACTTGAGTAAAAGTAAAAGTGGTGATGAAGAACGTATTAATAAATAACCTATCAGGTGAAAAACTACTTGAGTAATTACTTTTTACATTTCGACAATTCACACAAACAATTCGAAAATGTTCTATATCTCAGAAATGCATTTTTGAAATGTATGATAACTAATGAGGTGAGCTATGACGTGAACACCACTTCCATTTTCAACAGTATATAAAGAAAAGTATCATTAGCTGGCTGTTGGGGTTTCAGTAGCTTGCTAGGTTCTTTTACATGTTTCTTAGGCATCTAGCAAAGATGCCTGTTACACATTATCCTGAGCATTACCTATAGGCTGTAGCAGCACTTAGAGATATGTAACACAACAGGTAACCGCTACTGAACATCACAAAATGACTTCTTAAGTTTCATACAGAACATTCATACTGTAAGCATCAAAAGATCTACTAGCTAGTCTCACATTTGAGACTAGTAGTCTCACATACTAGCTCATTCAGCTAAATAATTTATCTGTACACGTTGCTGCAGGTTGGATGTTGAGCTGTGAAATGCCATGGTTTTGGCTTGCATAATTTGTAGATAATGTTTTCCTTTGAAACATTTAAAGCTGAAGATCAAGCTAAAGCTGATAAACTGGGCAAAGGATACTCATCTGTCTCAGACGTTGCTGCTAAGCATTTAGTGCCTGAAGTATCGACATTCATCAGGAAATTGCTTTATTTTGGCTGGGTCCTGAAATTGAATTTTTTAAAATTTTGCATATATTGTCTTTTAATTGACTTAATGTCTTCCAGGGTTACATGCATTATTATTTTTTACTCTATATCTGTCAAAATACATACACTAAATAACAAACAAAATACATACATAAAAATAAATACATACCATAGACTAAAAAGTACTTTAACAGTGAAACATTTACTCAAGTACTGTGACGAGTGTATAGTGTATGTAGTACCTTACTTTCCACCCGTGGATATGAATGTAAGTATCTATAGTTTATGGCATATGGGTCAACAGGTATTGCTCCTGCATTGAACAGGTGAAAAGTGCTTGAAAATGGGTGAGTCCATGTTCAGCTGCCTAACGATCTGGACATATTGGCCACACACATGGTGAGCAAATCTGATCTCTTTACGAGCTTTTAAAACCAAAAAGAAAACGTCATTTGACTATAAATTTTTAACATGAAAAGACATGGCATTTTGAAGGTCTTCTTGAAGAGTGCACAATCATATAACTCACTGAGTTATCACATGTAGAATCTTCAGCCAGTACCAAGTGCAAAGTAATAGACCTTTCTATAGACTGTGCTGCGTCTATTTCTTTCAAGTTTCTCTTCAATGCATGTAAGAATATAATGTATGTGGGTGGGCAGAATGCATCCACTACTGTAATGTGGTCTGTGGTAGATTTAAAGTTAAAGTTCTGCACAAAAGTTTTGTTGGTTCAAATCCCAGGAATGTCAGAGAACCAGTGTTGAACAAGATCTTTAACCCTCGACTGCTTTAATAAGTTGGTTTATTTCAAAATATATACCAAATACATAAATTGGTTACATATTTGTGGCTCACATAATTTAAATAAATAGATAGATAGATAGATAGATAGATAGATAGATAGATAGATAGATA
>JAOTRR010000036.1:9305845-9322515 GCA_028570945.1 Gogo arcuatus
TCATGAAGCTGGTTAAGATAATGCCAATAGTGTGCAAAGCGTCATCAAGGTAAAGAGTGGCTACTTTGAAGAATCTAAAATATCAAAAGTATTGCTTTTGTTTTTTTTTTAAACACTTTTTATTTACCACGTAATTCCATATATGTTCCGTATGTTATTTCATAGTTTTGATGTCTTCAGTATTGTTCTACAAAAAGTATAAAATAGTCAAAATACAGAAAAACCTACCAATGAGTAGGTGTGACCAAACTTTTGACTGGTACTGTATATGGGGCTGATATTCATTTACCATCAATTTGATGTTGGTAGTTTGTAGTCAGTTATGTACATACATGCATACATAACAAAAAAAATGCTTATTGGCAAAGAAACAAGTTCAAGTGCCGATTCGGATAATCAGGAAAAAGAAATGCTGAATATCGGCTCTGGTTATCAGTCGAGGCCTAGCCTTCGCACACAGCAGCATGTTTTTACAGCAGCACAGAAAGACTCAAGTGTGAGCAAATTATATTGCTTCCAAAGAAAGTGTTTATCTGTGACATAAAACTGAATTTCATGAAATGAGGTAAGATCAATTGTTTAGTATAAGTACAGAATAAAACAGGACATGGAGTGAAACGAATCAAGGACCTAATATAGTTTTAGCTTAATGTCGTGGTCCGTCCTTGAAACAAGTCAGTTCCTGTTATCACTTACGTTTTAACAGCTATAAAGTCATAGCATCACCAGCTTTTCTCTCTTCTCTCAAAGTTAATAAGACAAAAATAATGCAGCTGGTCATGTTACTGAGAAACCGCAACCTTTAAAGTCCTTCATGTTGATGACTTTCCCATTTTGGAAAACTTTACTCAGAGGTAAAGCTGGAACTAACAAAGTACTGACACTGGAGACTCCTTCCTAAAATGTTTAACATCTTTCAGAAGGTATCTGAAATCTGTATGTCTGGAGCATCCAACATATTAGAGCAAGTACATTAATATAAACCTTGCAGCCTGAATTGCTGTTAATCTGTAAAATGGATGCACGTATCAAGGTAAAATAATAAAGTACAGTTTATAGCTAAATCTAATCTGACAGTCCTGCTTCAAACAATTTTCATATGCATTCTTCTCTAACTGGACAATTGTCTATTGTGCAGATTTGTCCTTTTTAAAAATATAAAGTTGTAAACAGATATGATGATGTCCTGAAAACTGTAATATTGGACTCCTGTCATTCTACCCCAGTGCTTTTAGTGCTAGCTGATATCAAAGGTTTTTGGTTTTATTCTCTTTCTTGCTTCAGGCAACATGAAAATGTCTACCAGCACATCAAAGAAGAGAAAACAGTGCTCTCCCAGTGCTGAAAGGTGTGTGCCCTTTTCCCCCCTCACATATAATGTCATTATTGTACATGGTGTCTGAAAACTCGCAGACCAATTGAAATATGTTGAGCAAAATCCGCAAAAACGTGATCTAGCAATTGAGAATGTGTAGAGGGATAATTAAGTAGGTGTTTGTTGGTTTTTTTAAGTCTCATTGGTTCCTGATTTTTCAGACACCCTGTATAATCATTGTTTGTTTGTTTTGTTTTGTTTTGTTTTTTTTCTGATCCCACTAAAGCTGTATAATTTCTCTCACAGTAATCCAGCGAAGAAGAAAGCCATGGGACTGGAGACTTACTCAAAGAGAACGTCCGCTCGGCTGAAGGAGAACTGCCTGTCTCTGCTGAGTTCCCCTGAAAGGATGCGTTCCCCATTGCGCGCTCCCAGTACGCCCAGAAAGATGCCCCGCACCTCCACGTTGGAGTCTCCTCCTAAAAGAGCGTCCCCTTTCAAAGCCACACTTGGAGCAGGGTCATTTTACAGCAAGCAGAAACCCCTTTACCTCACACCACTTGAAAGGAAGGTGCTCAAGGAAAGCAAGCCGCCTCCATCAAACCAAGATCAGCCGAGCGCTCCTGTGCCGTTGGGAGGGAACATCAAAACCAAAAAGCCTAAAAAGAAGGAGAAAGTGAGAGCACAGAAATCCAACCTAAAGGGCTACTTCGCACCTAAACCCAACCGGAGCATGAAAGCAGATTCCACCACAAACATGGTGGAAGTGAAGAAGCAGGCCTCGATTACGTTCAGTAGTCTGAAATCCAAAAACAAACCCAGGATTGTCGTCAGCGCTGCTTTCTTCGGTACCGGAAAAAAGCCAATGTCCATGTACAAACCTCACGCTCTGAAACCGAAGCCAAAACAAGCCACCTGTCAGAAACCTGCAGTGGAAAAGGGCGCAGCTCCAAAGCAGAGAGATCGTTCTCCAATGCGCCAGGCTGTTTTTATTCACAAACCAAAGCCGACGCCTCAGCTGCTGCCTAAACCTGGGGACTGTGGTGCTTCTGAGGGTGCAGAACAGACACCATGTGTTCAGCCCTTGAGCTCGCACAGTCTCTCACAGACTGCTGAGGTTAACAAGGCTGTTACTAGGAAACCTTGTTCACCAGTCAAATCCTTAATCTCGAATACAGATCACCAGGTAAGTCTCATATCACTACTATGCTAGTTCTTAGCGATCCGAGTACATTTGGGGAAAGAACGACTTGGTTCTTTGTTAGTTTTGTATTGGAGCTGTGAGACTAGTGTACCTGTTATCTCTAAAAAGGGTCAAAAGGATGTCAGATAAGAACTGGTGCAGCTTAACCTTGACATGCATTAATTTATTTCTTCATTGTTTATTTTATGAAATTATTACTAAGCAAAGTTTCACACAATGCCACCTTGATGCTTTAAGATCCATGAACCTTTGTAATTTAAGAGCAAAAATCAAATATCCTGGCTGATCGACTGCATTTTGGTTGAAGGGGAAATTGTGTGCATCTTGATTTTAGCTGAACTGGGTTTTTTTTATATTTGGAAAAAAAAAAAAAAATTAGGACACAACTGCCAGCCCTGGTGTGGACACGGTGCTGGACATCAGTGGAATAAGTGCCTCAAATAACAGCAGCTGTTCAGATAATGGTAAGTTAGACCTGCTCCGGAACAAATGAACAAAACAAACAGTGATTTAGTTTTACAAGTAATGACATGATGTGTCTTGTCTTTTCAGAAACTTCAGCCGTGTATCCCATCTTTGGCTCCAGAAGGTAAACAATAAAAAATATTTGTCAAAATGTCAGTGTGTATGAGAGCATAGTGTATGTGTCGTCCTCCAAATCTTAAAGTTCAAGTCATGTTGAAATGACACTAATGATGAGAAAACGAATCTGAGACTTGCAGCTGATCATGTTCTCAGAAACGATTTGTTTCTACGGCAACACTGCCGGCAACACTGCCGCCAACACGGACGGACTGAATGCATTTCACCGTGTAGTTTTACCTCAAAGTTAATTTTATATAATTATGGATATTGCAAATGGAAATGAGGTAATGAGACCTTCAGTGCTACTGTATATTTACGCAGTTTAAAATAAATTAAAAAAGACACGAAGGTGAGTGAAAACGGAGTAAACAAAGCAAACCTTAAACACAACATAGAAACCTAAACACTGGAAATCTGAGTGTTGTTCATTGTTGCATGCTAAACTACACTCTACAACATACAGCCCTGATTAGGATTAATTTAGTATTTTCTGTTGAAGGTCTCAGAAGAAGCATGGTCTGTCCTCCCCTCTGAACTGCAGCACTCCATCTGCTGGCACACCATCTCTCTTGGTTAAGGAGAGAAGCTCCAGGAGGAAGAAGGAGCTGAAGAAGCAGAACGATGATGATGATCAACTCATCATTGTGAGTCGAAGTGACGAAGTAAATGAAAAAAGCAGCAGGTTTATGCTGTGTAAGCTGAAAGGTCCTCTCCTTCTCTACAGGATGCAGGCCAGAAGCAGTTTGGTGCCACTACGTGTAATTCGTGTGGGATGCTGTACAGTGCAGACAGTCCAGAGGACAACTTCCAGCACACGCAGTTCCACCAGCGTTTCCTGGACACCATCAAGTTTGTGGTGAGGAAACACACTTGTCTTAGCAATAGGCCTGAAATACATTTGCATTGAAAATCTCAGTTCTAGACCGCTGTAGGTAAATCCACAGAGAACATAACCCTAGCCTTATTATAGCTTTCTAATGACCTTAACGTTGGTTTTGTGGAGGGTGGCCTGGTTGTACATTGGTAACATTGCTGCCACACAGTTCCAGCATCCCCAGTTTGATCCAGAGCTCTGGTTACGGTTACTGTAGATTTCTCTCCATGTCCGTATGGGTTTCCACCAGGTTCTCCATGTTCCTGCAACGTCCCAATAACATGCAAGTAGGTGATTCGGCCACACTAAAATTGGCCCCAAGGAGGAATGAGTCAGTCCGTGTGTGAGGGTGTATACCAGGGTGAATTCATGCCTCAGACTCACTGTTCCTGGAATACGCTCTAGATCCACTGAGACCTGGACAAATGAAGGAACACACCTATAAAAATATACAGACATGCAAATATGTAATATGTTTTGCTGAGTGTTGAATTTTCCTCTTGTCATTCCATGAAGGGCTGGAAGAAAGAAAGAATTGTGGCAGAATTCTGGGATGGCAAAATCATCCTTGTTCTTCCTCAAGACCCAAAGTACGCAACTAAAAAGGTGTGTTCAGTATTAATGAGTCTATTGTTAAACTTTGTTCTGTTCGGGTGTAATATTTCTTTTTGTTTTTTGGCCAGAAGTTAAATTTTTTATTACATTTTTATTACAGAGGTTACGTTTATGACATTTTGGCACTTATGAGTAACCAGGAATAAAAAAGAAAGCTGATATAAATATAAATGACTGTAAATCTGAAAGAGAATAGTGAGTTTAGTGGAGGTTCTCCTGTTTATCCACCACATGTTCATGCATGGGAAGAGTTTTATTCTTTATATTGTTGTAAAATCTAAAGACATGGCCTGTGCTAGTTATGTCCTGTTGACAGATGACAGTGGGGTTAAAATGAATCTGTGTAACCTGTAATGTCTGGTTTCAGGCAGAGGACGTGAGACGTATTGCAGACAGTGAGCTAGGATTTCAGCAGGTCAACCTCAGCAGCCCCAGTGCTGCCAAAACCTACCTGTTCATCAACAGTGACAAGGTGGTGGTGGGCTGCCTGGTGGCTGAGCCCATAAGACAGGTGTGTGTGTGTGTGTGTGTGTGTGTTAGTGATGCTCACTTCCACTAATACCTGCCAGGGATGATATCTTCCCGTATGTACCAGTCTCATAGCTTCATGTGAATCAACAAAATTCATTTTAATCTAAAAATATTACAACTGTTGTACATTTTAATACTTTTTTTTAAAAATAAGGCCAATTCACTAATGACGCATTAAATCATAATGCTACACCTGAGCTTGTTAAAGTAAATAACGATGGTTTTTGGTTTTTTTTTGGTAAAATTTGTAACATTGCTGGCCAGTCATTTACTGTAGTAACTGAGTATTTTCTAATTATCACATTTCTATCAGCTTTGTTAGCTATAACTAGATCTCACTTTGAATATTAACTTCCTCTGCAGGTGGAGTGGAAAATCAGAGTAGTAACCGGATACAAAAAGCACAGAGAGATCAAGTGGAACGCATCATAATCTGTGCTTTTTGTTCCAGCAGCCAACTTTATGATTAAAGTGAAACAAAGTATATTTATATAGAGGCTTTCTGACTTGTGAATCACCGAGAGCGTTGTTTTGGATTGCAGGCGTTCAGAGTGCTAGAGCAGCCGGAGAAGCCGAAGGACATGACCAAGGAGGACTTCATGGAGCACCACAGAGCCTGGTGCTGCTCCACCGTGCCGGAGAAGGCCATTTGTGGAGTGAGTCGAATCTGGGTGTTCAGCCTGATGAGGAGAAAGGGCATCGCCACACGTCTGCTAGACACAGTCAGGTACACACTCGCACTTAAGGACTCTGTCAGCAGGTCTTAAAGTACTTATTCTGCTGCAACTGTGGCCAGTACACAATGGTTATCATGTACCATGTTTTTGACATATGACGCCTGCTTTTTTTTACCCTCTAGCAGGTATATGAACTCTGCACGGAGGAAGGATGAACATAATTGTAGCATACAGTTATAGGAGAATAATCAATAACAGCGTGGCATGACGTGAGGCCATTACCACACCAGATTTGATTCATTTCCAATGAAAGGATAGCCCCAAGTTTGTTTGTTTTTTTTTATTTTTTTAAATTCCTTCTGTACTGCAACAATCTGCCAGCAATTACAGTATTTTACAATAACATCATACTTTCTATCCTTTTATATTTACTTTTAATGCTCTGGAACATCTAGGAAACAAATTAGTTCGTTATTACGTGCACAGTGAGGTTCTAGCAGCTCCACTGAAGATAACACAAAAATACAGCTTATCATGTTACTGCAAACTCGTCTGTCCTGAAGACTTCGTGTCAAACTTTGTAACATTCAGAGGTAAAGCTGTAACGAAGTACTGACGCTGGAGAATCCTTCATAAATGTTAAACAAAACCTTCACGAAGTATACATTTTTCTTTCTTAAATAAAATTTTCTTTTTAAAATATGTTCATTAGGCTTCGAACCAAGTGTAAAGTGTTTTATAACTGAACAATGTTGCATGAGCACAGCTGTGTTTTTAGGTAATAGGTAATCATAACCATGCCGATATTCAGTATAACCACATGACGGCAAGTGCGATACTGCTTTTATACAACAGTTCTACAAACAAGAAATTAATATCAAGTAAATTACATTTAGGATACAATATGGCCAAATGTTTATTTTTGCTTTACTAGTGGAAATGGATCCTGAAGAAGCTACAACTTGTTTTATAGTACATCAGCTAGCTGGCTATCTAACTCGTGCTGATTTGTACATTCCTGTTAAAGGTGCTTCTGGTGAAATTGGTGTCTCTTCATCTGATGAGCTTTCATATTTTAAGTCAAAAGTTATATTACTGAAAAGTATCATAGGAAGTGGAACTTTGTGGTGAACAGACAAGTGGAGTGATACACAGTGAAATGTAAATATCAGCACTCTTGGAATGCCACTGGACCAATCAAATTAGTGAACTGGAACTAACTGTTGTATAATCATCTGTTAAAACAATTACTATTCACTGATTAAGCACTGCTATATAAACTCTTCAGTATGATCTAAAGTATGTATACGTTTGTGTGTGAACAATCAGGGACTTTTTTTATTTTAACCTCTTACTTCCATCTTGTTTCAGGGGATCTTTCATGTATGGAAGCCCACTGACCAAAGAAGAAATCGCCTTCTCTGACCCCACTCCTGATGGCAAGCTCTTTGCAACGAAGTACTGTGGAACTCCTAGGTTTCTGGTCTATAACTTCATTGGCTAATTTTTGTAAACTGGTTTAAAGTTGGCTCAAAGTGTTTATACTTTGTTGACTGAGAAATGACTTGCTGCTGTTCTGTTTTTATAATGTTTAACTGTTTAATTCAGTGCTAATGGATGTTTTAGCCACCATGCATTTAATGGAACAGTTGGTCAGAAAAGACAAACTGACACACGTGCCTTGAAAGAGGTTTGGCTCAGCAATCCAATCTGTATAAAAATACATATACAAATAAAATGAGGTGTGCATGCAATTATTTAAACATGTACACATTTTCAGCTACATTAGCCATGTCATCCAGTGCCAAAGAAGCAAGATGCAAAATTCAGACAATGAAACATCTCAGCTCTGTGCCTACATTAAGGATATGTGGGTAAATAGTGTTTTTTAATCCAAGAAGTTCCATTTTTAGATATGTTAACTTCCAAGGGCATTATTCAGGAAAGTTCATGTTTTATCTCCTGTTTAAGATAAAGGAATTTGGAGCAGTTTTTACACTGATGGCCCCTCATGTTCTGAGAACAAGCTGCTGGTATAAAAGTTGTGCAGTCTTTTTTTTTTTTTTTTGTAAATATTTTAAATAAATGTTGCTCCTAAGCATGTGTTTGGTCCTATGCTCCTTCATAGGAAGTAATGAAATCTTGTATAAACATGAGTGCTACAGGGGTAATGGTCCTTCAATATCTACTACTAACCTCAACACCATTGCCAGTTGATTCCTGCACATCCAGTATCTACTCCTGCCTTAAGTCTGGACCATCTCATGAAAGGCAAAAGCAGAAACACTAACCTGCTATACACTTAAAGCACACCTCATGGGTTCTCTGGATAGTTAGCTTCCTTAAAGGGGTTTCACATGAAGCCTTTCAGGACTTTAAGGGTTCTGCTTGCAGGACAATTTTTCTTGTGTGCAAACAGGATTAATAAATCAGCTTACTGGTGTTCAGTAAAAGTCACCAGCCCAGCTCAGGTGTTAATACATTTTATTACAGTACTGTGTTAACAAACTGAAGGAGGAGTACAGAAATGTTTTAAATTGTCTTCATTGCAGTCCAGATTCCTACAGTCCCCTATTACATGTACCTGCATGGCCCTTGGCCAAGCTAAGGTTTTCAGAAAGGTTTCAGTTTGACAATGTTTGTTTTAAGGAAACATGCTACAAAATGTTTATACGACACCAAACTTCTATTCTCCTCTTCAACAACCAGAAAGGTGTAAAGTGTATAAACACCAGTAAAATGTGCTTATCAGACCAATCTGATCTGTGTGGGTGTGACCTATTATTTTAATGAACATCTGTCTGAGGCTTTCAACATCACTGATACAGAACTAAACAGATGGAGATTTGCTTTTCCAAAGGTTGCAGAGATGTTATTGTGAAGTACATATAAACATTGGAATGTCACCAATGTATCCTATATACTGTTTTGTTTTGTAAATCTGTTGGTTATATCTGTGTTGTGTTATAAAAATTATAAAATATAAAACTTTAAGTAGAGCAAGTGCTTGCATGCAAAATGCTAGGCTTGTAACTAATATCATGTGAAATGTAAACTATTGAAAACCTATTAATTTAAAAATTCCAGCACATTTGTAACTTAAAAAGGCTACAAAAATCACGGAACACACTAGAACTCAGACGTATAACATTATTTAATTACAGACTGTTTAATAACTGGAACACAAGTCTAAATCTACATACAGTAAAACTCAATAATGAAGTTGTAGGTGATAACTGAAGAATGAATTCTATATAGTTCTAGGGAGAAGTTTAAAAATAGGGCATGAAAGAATTTACACTGAAACAAAGACAGACGTTACAGTGAGAAAAGACTACAGAAAATCCACCATACACATGAGCAGATGTTAATCTATAACAATCACCTCATTGCCTTTATCATCCAGCTGGCTGCTGGACTCCAGAGCCTGAACGATGTGAGCAGCTGAAGGCCTTTTGCTGGGATCTTCCTCAGTACAGAGACAGAAAAGCTCCACCATTCTCTGGTAGGTGGTGCCCAGAGTGCCTGCGTCCAGCAGAGGTCGGGTTCCCAGCCTCTCGTAATATGCGTCCTCATCAAAGTCGTCCTCGTCAAATGAGTTATCTAGAGGGGCGGAAAGTGGATGCTTTATAAAATATTTCAAATAGAGAAAAAGACTAGTCGATAAAATCAGCATTTCCTTATTCACCGTTATTTATACACCTGATGCAAATAACGAGCCCACTAAAAAACCTTTACAGACATGCAGTAAAGGACCAGTATTCGGTAAATGATATCACTAAGCCAAAACTAATTGCTAGTTTTCATGACACTAATCCCAGCATCTTGCAATAGTCTTGAAGCTCCAGTGCAAACTTCAGACACCAAACCTCTTGGCTGATTGAGTGACAAGTTCAATCTCCTGCACTACACAGACCAACAGCAATCCATTTTACGTTTCAAGACTTGAAAAGTGTGTCTTGGGGAGGGTCACTGATGCATGCACTACTTGTAGCAACAGTCAAACATCATTTCTCCCCCTACCACGAGGCGACATTTGCATAGAAAATCGCGGCATGTATCAGGAAGGAGGTAAAATGATTAGATTACCACTGAGTCTGGCGAAAAATAGTAATTAATTTGGCCTGTAATTTTCATAGAGGAGGTTGGAGAACAACACAGACATGGGCAATCTGGATGGAAGTTAAATCACAGCGTAGGACCAGTAAAATTGGAAATTACCCCAGGACCCTATGTAAAATTAATCCCGTCCGGATAGGGCTTTAGAAAAATGTAAAACTGATTCCAGCTTCGTTTTATGCTCACATTAAACCTCAGTCAGAAATCTGGCAAGCTTCAGTACTGGTGAATAAAAGTGATGAAAAATGCTTTATATGTAGAAGGAACTTTGCCAAAATACCACACAAACTAACTAACTAACTAAAGCAACAGATAGTTAATATTTAATACAGACAATTAATTAAAAATACCATTTAATGGAATGGAAATCAATTTAAAGCCAGTTATATTTATATAACAGTGTTTCTCAAGCCTCCTCCTGGAGCCCCCCCTGTCCTGTATATCTTCAATCTATCCTTGCTCCAAACCACACACACCTGATTGAAGATAGTGTGATTAACATGCTCTTGATTAAATCAAGTGTGTTCAGCCAATCAAAAGTGCCACTGATGAGTTCAGTCAGGCAGGTAGAGTAGGGAAAGATGGAAAACATGCAGAACAGGATTGAGAACTAGTGTTATATAGCAACCTAAACATTTTAGCACAGTAGCAGTCAGACAGGAGACAATCCGAGTTAAGACATCCGTGACTTTTCACCTCGAAACAGGAAGGTAAGGTTCAGTGTTTAGTGAAAGAGCTAAATAGATAATTACATAGGTGTCTATTGTCTACGAACATCAATACTACTGAACGTTGGTAGTAAATGTTCAGTCATAGTGTAAATACATGTATCTAACTATCATCACTCTCACCCTCACTGTCGAGCATCTCTAGGTGAGGCACAGAGAGAGTCATCATCTCCCACAGGGTGAGTCCATATGCAAAGATATCCGCTTTGTCAGTGATTAGTTCATCCTCCAGCGCCTCTTTGGGCTTCCACGGCTCAGTGCCGATGTAGCGGGCCTTTGGGTCGCTCACTACAAAGACACGAACGAAACAAACAGATTATAAACTGTTTCTTTTTTTTTTTTTAAACATTTTTGTTCTTGCACTTAAGGCTTACTTACCTTGCATATTTTCATCTAATCTAAGGGAAACACCGACGTCACAGATTTTGACAGTCTCAAAGTCGCCTTTAATGACGATGTTGCAGGATTTCATGTCTCCATGCAGAAGCTTTTTCTCATTGTGCAGATACTAAGGGGTAAATTATAGTGTTGTTTATTGTACAGTGGAATAAAAAGCACGAGTTATGACTGAAAATAAATAAACAAAACCACAACATGCAACCAAGCAGACCAGGACATTCTCAGTTATGATCGTCCTTGCATTATTCTTTTATATGAATTGTACACAAAGTTTACACAGAGTGTAGTGTAACGAAAACCCACCACTGCCAGTAAATTATAATGTACTCTACTGATTACAAATGTGGCCACATTATTAAATTATATTTTCTCCAAAAATATTTACACCCTAATTACAGGCTCTTTGAATAAAACGCTTGTCCAGGTGTTTATTTGTTTCACGTTAGCATTTAAAAGGTTAACGCAAAAATGATCAGGAACAAAAAAACCCTGTGTACGATGCAAAAGATTATATTTTTTGTCGATTCAAATCAATAAAGTGCAATAAGACTAGTTGGTTTCTAAATTGTCTGATTGAAAAAAGTAGTCATAATTATCATTTTAGTCGTCATCATCCACCACCCTTATAAACATAATTTAGCTCTAAATCTAAAGACGAAAATGTCTCTAAGAGCGTGAAAAAAAAACATACATGTAATCAGGTGTTCAGACATTTGAGTCAGACGACAGATAGATGAAAGGAAGGATTTATTTGTGCAGTACCTGTAAACCACGAGCTACATGAAGAGCCACTTTTTCAATAGTGGCAACTGGGAAGGCCTGGAAGCCCTCCTCTTTCCTCTTTTCAATCAGGTCATTAAGAGACAGCTCCCCGCCGTACTCCATCGCCAAACACTTCGAGCCATCCTTCGCCGTGGTGAACGCTCTAAAACCTGCCATTCAAAAAAAAAAAAAAAAAAGACAAGAGAGAAAAACCAGCGTGAGTTATCAGTGTATAAGAATCTTAAACACTGATCCACGACTGCCTGTTATTTATAAAACCCATTTGAGATTGAAAGATATACTATATTACCAACAATATTTGGGTGCTGCAGTTCCTTTAAGATATTTGCTTCCTCACATAACCGCTTCTGGTACACGTTCTTCTGAGTCTTTGCACACTTGCTGTTGATCTTCTTAATGGCCCACGGCGACTGAGTCTGTTTTCCATTTCTGAAAGCAATTTCGAGACAGTCCAGTGTTAAGTGTTCCTTCAATCCATCAACTAATCAAATCACAGATTTCAACCAATCATACCTGGCCATGAGATAAACGCTCACACCAGTGCCACAGCCGAGCTTCTTCATAAACGGAGACGCTGGAATAGTGACCGGGGTTCCACATGCACTAACTGCAGGGGGGGGGAGATAAAGAAACCCACTGATTACTGTACGATTAACCGCTCAATCCACTAGAACAGTTTTCATGTTAAGTCATGAAGCCAGTAAAATTTTGTGAAGCATTTTGTGAACCTGCTTTGTTTCAAAGTGAACTTGCTTTTAGAATTGCTCTTGTATACACAGTTCTCTGTTTTTCTCCAGGCACTCTTATTCTGTAAAAAGTACACAACTCTTTTGAAATGTCTCAAAACCACATGAATTTTCTTCATTTATAGACAATCTTGTGCTCTGAACACTGGGATACCTTGTGGTCAGAATGATCGGTCAGTAAACTTGGATTTTGTGTGAACACAGTATCAATTTTACATATCCTAAAGGACAAATCCACTAAAAATCATCTGCATATTAACCTTTATAATTAAACAAATAAACAATGGCATCCAAGTTCTGAGTTGACTTTTAGCTTAGCTCGTCTACTTTCACTTTGGTTAACAGTTTACTACGATAACCGCAATGCTGTTCAACTACCGGTAATTGCTGACTGTAGTGCCAACGGGAATTATGTTGCATCCGACTTGTGGTCGCAACTTGTAATTCCCAACCAGGAAAACCCAAAGAAAAATAAACAAAACCAAACGCCACCTCAAATTGAAATTCCAACTCGTCAACTTGGGCTTGTCTTCTCAACTAGCAGGTCCTTCCCCTCACTTTCTATATCCTTCTGACATGCAAATGACCATTTACAAGTAAGTATTTATAAACAAGTTGAATGCACCACAAGTCCCCGCTTCATCTCCAGCTAAAGAGAGCGATGCAGCAGCGCTTTAGTCATTAGCATGTCCAGCTCTCTCTCCTCCTCATCTGTACACTCTGCTCAAACAGATCAGATTCCAAAGCTTCAACTTTCACACTAATAGTCTTCAATGGTTTACACCTCATTCACAGCCGAGTCTGTCCCCCTATATTCTCAAACAAAAATCTGTTTCTATATGACCCACACTCATGAAATATGGCATGTTCATTCCTGTCCCTAATTAGAAGAATATTACAGAGGAATTTCCCAAAATTACTGTTAGATTTACTTTAGAGTTTATACAGAAAAAAATGGCATAAGATTTTTTTTTCGATTATACAATAAAGATATTATGCTTCAACAAACTGTCCTATAAAAGTCTTTACGTAGCGTCTTCACACAAATAGTTTTATCTAGTATGCAAATATATGCGTATTTAATTTGCATAAATTAGATAATCAGCAATCAACTGGCTGTGATATGTTTGGTCCACTCTCTATGGCCATCATATTTTCCCTGCAAATGACGGCAATTTAATACTTTTATTTGGAAACTATATAATGTACATGGCTGAAAAACATCCATGTAACAATGTAAAGAAAATAAATAAATAAATTAATCAATCAATAAAATGGCGTTATGCTAAGCTAGCATGACGCCAGGATTAGCCCTTCATTACTGTGTGATGTTACAGTGCTAGCTAGTTAAACAACAAAAGTTAGACTCGTTGAGACAAAAATACAATCTGTAAGTGGTAAATTTGATCATTTTTATAAAGATAGAGACGTCATGTTCATGATGTTTTACCCGGACTCTTCATCTTCGCCGGTTTACTCGGAGTTTTAAAAGTATCCGGTGACTTGGCCTCCATTTTACTGAAAATAAAAACAATAAACACTGTAACTGCTAAACAAACAGGAACCCAGGAAACGTCTATTTACAGATACATGAATGTATATATTATATAAATAAACTGTTTAATACTTTGTCTTTATTTAATTATTTAGTCAGACAGTCAGCTAGCTAATATCCTAACAACAAACCTGTATTTGTTTTCTTTGAAAATCCGCGCCGTCTTTCAAAACTCTTCCGTTTGGTTTAGCTGCAAACTGCGACATTATTGGCTACTAGGTTACGGCGTCTTGCGTTATGATTGGTTACAACTGTACTCTCAGCCAATACTAGCTCAGGAGGCGGGATCTTAAAAATCATACAGCCAGGTGGAGGGAGGTGGGAAATAATGGCAGCTATGGAAACTACACAGCAACATGCTTTGAATTGAGTTTGGAAAACTAGTCTAAATGTTCAAAATTTATATTTGCCCCTGACATAGTAACAAGGGAAGCAGAAATATATGTATATCTAGGTGCTTGGGTTTTAAGCAGTGTTCCAGTCAAGCAGTTTTAAATGACTATCACTGGTTGTACAGGTTGAAGCACTAAGTTGTACTCTTTTTAGTTAAGGTGCTTAGCTGTATAGTTAGTTATAGTTATAGTATAGTCCATTGTTATAGTTTAACTGAAAATTTAAAACATTTATTGCTATCAGTTGTGGTTTTCTTTCAACGATGAACCTACCAATGGCCACTAGATGGAGGCTTTATGGAGGAATAGGATCTTCAACAAGTACATATGGGTGTCATGGTCAGGTTTCCACATACTTTTGGTCATATAGTGTGTTTAAATAGTTGTAACCGATAAACCTCCATTAAGTACATCTTCATGAAGCCTAATAAGTAATAAGCAGAGAGTGAAGCGCACGGTTTACCATTAACACTAAGGAACAAGTCAGATTAATTACCTACATCTAAAAATACCAACAAACCAACCAGGAAATGTCTATCATATAACCTAATCAGTAGTTTGAAGAGGGAGGAAGAGATGGAAAGAAAGAAAGAAATAACCTCCATAATCTGGATTATTTTACCTCTTTGGTTCATATAGTTTATTTTCAGGTCTGACAGAGCAATGAACTAAAAGGAGGAACAATGTTTACTTTGTTGTGGAGGAATAACAGAAGGATGACTCCATGAATAAACTGACACTTTCAACAGCATTTTCTTTTCAAAAAACACCACAGTCCATCAGAAACTATGCACAACATACAGATACAAAGATACACTTTACAAATCCACTGATATGATGTTTGTTTGATAATTGTTGCATTTTGAACATCCAAATTAGCTCCATTTCTCTTCATCAGCTCTGGTCTCTTCTCTACAGGAGTTTACTCACAATTTCTGAACATTTGGAGTCCTTCAGTGCAGATTACACAACTTATTCTGCTCTTTTATAAAATCGTGTATGTACATACAGTATTATGAGGCCAACCGATGTCTTTTGAGGCGAGTGTGTGATGCTAAACTGGTGGCCTTTAGTCTTGTAGCTTCAGTGCAAAAGTAGAAAACTTCAGACACCAAACATGTCTAGATCAACTACATTTGGTTTATGTGGAAAACTGTGTACATTTAGTTTGTGGTCAAAGTATTCCTTTAATTATTTCTACAATCAATTGATCAAGGAGTCAGGTTGCTTTTTTCACGTGAAGTGGCAACACTTCAGTGTGAAAGGGAAAAGTGGGAAAATCGCAGAAGTATGCTCATCACATTTTCCCAACCTTGTCTCTGTAGCTTGTTAGATTGCAGTGAAAAGGATCACTGTGAACACTTTCTCTAAAACTAGAGTATGTGAGCTCTTTATGATGCACCAGGATCTTGTTTTTTGTCTCTCTTTTATTTCGAGGCGAGCTTTTCATTTCATTAACTTTTCATGTGTTTGCCTTCTAGGGCCTTTGTCATAACAGTTTCTGCTAAATGATCCACTCATAATACGCCCCGAGCCAAAAACTATAATGCATCATCATGTGGTGCTTTTAACCTGGTCTACCTGTACATGGTAAGAGCTCCTGGAGCATATGGGAGTTATACAGGGAAAGTGAAAATGAAACCTGGGGTGATGATTTCAAACTTCTGTTTATGCAGGTGCACATTTTGTTGTTTAGATTTAACACGAGGATGAAGCTGTGAAGAAGCTGATGCACTTGTATTAGCATTTTGTTTTCCATGGAAAAACTATGTAGAACTTTGTGAGAAAATACTTAGTTTACATTATGAACACACTCTGTGGGGATTAACAAGCCCCTCTACATCAGCTCCCCCAGAGTTAAACATGTCTCTCTGTTCTCTTCTCTACAGGAGTTTATTTATACTGACAACTTTAGATTTTCCCTCATTTGGCCTTCCAATCACTAATTTATCCAAAGTAACTTACAAGTTAGTCAGAATCCAGTCAGAGCACAAATCTAAGCAGTAGAGAGTAAACGTCACTGCTTAATGGTCCAACAGCTATTCCTTAAAAGAATACTCCCGTTTTTCAACCTAATCTCAGTTTATTGTGTCTATAGCTTATTGGTGATTACCAAAAATTCTAACACATTTCTGTGCAGTGAGCAC